>CAJQZJ010027760.1:1915-11948 GCA_907164525.1 Lophiomys imhausi | reverse complement strand
TACTCCCTCTCCATCCCTCCATCCCTTTCTCTCCCTCTCTTGCTCCCCCTCTCCCTCCCTCCCTGTCCCTCTTTTCCTCTCCCTCTCTCCCTCCCTCTCCATCTCCTTTCACTCCCTCACTCCCTCCCTTTCTCTCTGCCTCTACTCCCTCTCAGTCCCTCCCTCTCTTTCTTGCACTCTAGAGTTCTTTCCTGATAGGTATGTACTAGGTCATGAGGCAATGAAACATCTCCAGACTTCCAGTGTACTGTTATCATACCTGAAGAGTATGGGTGTGGAAATTGCCAAGGATATCATCCTTGGTGGGTCAAGGCTGTCACTCTCCATGACCAGGGCACTGCGCAGTGGGCAGATCTGTCTTCCCAGGTAACTCTCTTTTGGCTTCTCCTTGCCTCGGCTCCAGCATGTGCAGTGCATATGTTCCAGTCCTGTCTTCCTACACCCATTTTATAGTTCTACCTTTATGAGGAAGATATTAACAACAATCGGACTGAGATTACTCAGCCACGCCTTGCTGAACTCAACAGTTATGTTCCTGTGAGTACCTACACTGGACCCCTAACTGAGGAAGTCCTTAGTGGTTTTCAGGTGCCCTGGAGTGTCCCCAGGCCTCCTGTCTTATTCTTTCAGCTTTCTTGTCAGTTGCGCTGGTGCAGCATCAGGTTTTGTGCTGGAAAATGAGGAGATGTAGGTAGGAGTTAGAGCTACCTGGAGGGGTAGATTGTTTTCTGGAAATGGGTTGTGCTTCAATGAGATTTGCAGCACAGCCCTTGCATATATAATTCTTAAGCCTTTGTACAGTCATGTGTAATGAGAGGAAACCCAAGCTGACTGACTTGTCCCTCTCAATGTATATAACCTTGGCTGTAGGTAGCCAGCCGTCCATTTTCAACATATAAATTAACTTAGCTGGTCTTCAGACCTTGTTTGTAAGGCTCCATTATTATTATTATTGCTATATTTGAGAGTGGTTTTTAAATCCATTCTCTGTGTCCCTTGCATGGGACACCCATTGAGACTTTTCAAAAAGATTTATTTTATGCATATGTGTGCTCTATCTGCATGTACACCTGCATTCCAGAAGAGGGCACCAGATCACATTGTGGATGGTTGTGAGCCACCATGTGGTTGCTGGGAATTGAACTGAGAACCTTTGGAAGAGCACTAGGCAGTGCTCTTAACCGCTGAGCCATCTCTCCAGCCCCATTGAGACTTTTATGTTTCTGTGACAAAAAGATTGAGCTGGGAACACCTGGGTGTTGTGTTCTTCCCCTTCTCCCTCAGACATGTCAGATGTTTTACTCTCACCCTCCAAATCAAGCCTGAGCCTGTTGGTGTTTACAGGTGGTGATTCTTACCAGCACTCCTTTAGAATATCAGCTTCAGGTGGGGGAATTCTGCCATAGCCATGGAATCAAGCTGGTGGTAGCAGACACTTGAGGCTTAGTTGGGGGACTGCTTGCCACTTTCTTGTCTTAACTTCTGCCAAATGTAGGCCAAGAGCCTCCTAAGCCTTCATGTCCTCCTTCACCAGCCAGATTTGAAATGCTTTTTCATTTTTCTTGTGTGGTATGAGCATCATCTGGTCTGATCCAAATCCTTGAGTGCTGGAGGGCACTGGTCTTGGGATAAAGCACCACTCCTCTTTCCTCTCTCGCTAGACAACTCTTTTGTGACTTTGGAGAGGAAATGATTGTTACTGATTCAAAAGGGGAACAGCCACTGAGTGCCATGGTTTCAATGATCAACAAAGTAAGGAGGCCAGGGCTGTAGTTTCTCATGCAGAGATAGGCAGTAATTGTTCTTTTATTTTTCCTTTCCTTTTCCTGTTCTCTGCCTCTCCTTTTTTTTCCTCTTTTTGCCTCTCCTCCTTTTGTTTCTTGCCTTTTCTTTTCCTTGAGGTTTCCTTTTCCCATTCCCTCACATTTTCCCCATTGTTTTCTGTTTCCCCCTTTTCTTGCCCTCCCCTGATTCCATCTGCCTGCTGAGCTTGGGATCTGTTACTGTATAGGTCAGTAGCCTATCACTGAGTAAAATTAAACACCAATAACCACTAGTTAGTGTCCTTAACTTCTGACAACCTGCACTTGACTATAAATCCAGTGTAGTTGTTTTTTTTTTTTTTTTTGGTGGT
Organism: Lophiomys imhausi; assembly: GCA_907164525.1. Taxonomy (NCBI): domain Eukaryota; kingdom Metazoa; phylum Chordata; class Mammalia; order Rodentia; family Muridae; genus Lophiomys; species Lophiomys imhausi. The sequence continues at coordinate 9,814 of CAJQZJ010027760.1, read as the reverse complement.
AGTAGTCGGTTGTGTGTGTGTGTGTGTGTGTGTGTGTGTGTGTGTGTGTGTGTGTGTGTATGTGTTTGAGACATTCCTATTAATATAGGTATGGTTAGCTTTGAACTCAGGGTGAACCTTCTGCCTCAGCTTCCATGGTGGGACTATAAGCTTGTGTGTGACTATAGCTTACTATTTTTTTCCCAACCAGAAGAATCCAGGAGTTGTCATCTGCATGGATGAATCCCAGAATGGATTTGATCGTGGCAACTTTGTCTCTTTCACAGAAGTTCAGGGCATGAGTGAACTCAATGGCATCGGTCCCATAGAGATCAAAGTTCTAGGTATGGCAAGCCTGGGGAAGGAGGGTGGGAAGTGGGAACCTAGAGCAAATGGAAGGTTGGCTCTGTGATCTGGGCCTTCTCAGGAGCCAACAGGTCAGTCTGGATCTTGCTAGATAATCTGGGCTGGTCTCAAACTCAAAAAAGAGTCCACTTGCCTTTGCCTCCTGCATGCTATTATTAAAGCTGTGAGCCACCATGCCCTGATTAAACACTGCCTTTTAACCTGTGTCTTCCCATCCCCACTTCATCATCTCTTTCTGTGACACAGGACTGCTTTTTCTCAAACCGCCCACTTATTCTTGGTTTATTACATTTTGAGTTTCCTCCTTTGGATGTATTTTAGATAATTATTCTTCTCTTTGAATCTCTAAAAGGAATAACTGACAAGGTTCTCTCTAATATGTAAGAGTGATAAGCTATGTTCTGGTAGTCTAGGGGCTGGAAAGATGGCTCAGTTTGCAAGAGGTCTTGCTCTGTAAGCATTGGGACTGACTTTGAATTTAGAATGGCCATGTACAATGCTTTTCTGCAGTCAGGATGGCAGCACCTGCTGCACTGGGGAAGCAGGGACAGATAGATCCTGAGCACTTACTTCAGTCATTGAGAAATTGTCTGCAGAAAGTAAGGTAATGATTGAAGAGTTAAAGAAGAGAATTCTATGGCACTTCAAGACACAGCAATTTGGGGGCAGGAGAGTTGGCTCAGCACTTAAGAGCACTGGGTAGTGCTTTTCCAAAGGTCCCGTGTTCAATTCCCAGCAAACAAATGGTGGCCCACAGCCATCCACAACGTGATCTTATGCCCTCTTCTGGCTGCAGGAGTACATGCAGATAGAGCACGCTTATGCATTAAATAAATAAATAAATAAATAAATCTTTTAAAAAATAGTTGAAAAACACAGCAATTTGTAGATGTAGTTGGCCAGATACAGTGCATCTCAGCAAATGTGTGAGACTAACAAAGCTTCTGCAGTGGTATATCCCTTAAACTAAGTAACTTTGGGAAAGCTACAATGGATGTGCGAGCTCAGCCACAGTCAAAGTAGCATGATATTTGATGTTATTTGATAGGTGCAAGATGCTTGTGAGTCTTATATATTTGATGCTGGCTTCAGTTGTACTGGCTTGCTGAACTGCATTCCTAAAAGACATATCTAGTCAACCTTGGGTCTCAACGACTTTTTATCGTCCAGACATGAATGAGTGTGAGTACTCAGTGGTGATGTCTGTTTGTTAGGAAGTCTTTCTGCCTGTGCTTAAACTGACACGTGATGAAAGAAATCTCTTAAAAGTTGTTTAGTATGTAGCCTGTAACAGCTGAGCTCTGTGAATAGAAACTATTTGTAATAAATGAAAACTGGGTACCATTGTGGATGTTGGTGTGCACCTGTAATCCTGGCACTCATGAGGTGGATGCAGGACCATTAGGAGTTTAAGGCCAACCTTAGCTACAGAGCAAGAGGCAGGGAGCCAGAACTATGTGAACCACTGTGTATAAATCAAGAAACCCATGAGAAAATGTTTTTTTTTAAAGCATGTACATAGTTTTTTGTTTTTACTCAGTAAATATTAGCAACATAGTGAATATTAATATAGCAAGTCAGTTGGTAAAATTGGCTTGTTTTTTTTTGTTTTTTGTTTTCTTTTTATGACAGGGATTCAGTTTATCTCTGGCTGTCCTGTACTCAATTTGTAGACCAGTTTGGCCTTGAACTCTCAGAGATCCACTTGCCTTTGCCTCCTAAGTGCTGGGGATTAAAGGCATGCACCAAAACCCCTGGCTATGGCATGTATCTTTACAGAGCTTAGGCATAACACTTAGGAGATGGAGACAAGTATATTCATTTTTTCTTGTTTTAAATTCTCTCTATCTATGTCTCTCTCTCTCTCTCTCTCTCTCTCTCTCTCTCTGTGTGTGTGTGTGTGTGTGTGTGTGTGTGTGTTCATGTGTTGGGTGTCCTGGAGTGAGAGCTACAAGCAGTTGTGTGTTGCCCAGTGCAGGTGCTAAGAACTTAACCCAACTCCTGCCACTTCCAGTTTGGCTAATGACAACACTTTTCCTCCAGGCTTGTTCTGGAAAGTTTATGCGCTTTAGGCAGTGGCTGTTGTTTGATGCCCTTGAATTTCTTCCAGAGCACAGAGTTAATGGAAGCTAAGAGCCTGCTGGTAGGTCAGTGGGAACAATGGGAAACTTTGGGAACATCTTGAGGGGAATTTCTTATCTAACCTGTCTTTATTCATTCACATATATCCAGTGCCAGAACAGTTATGATGGGCAAGTGGCTGTTTTTGGATCAGACCTACAAAAGAAGCTTGGCAAGCAGAAGTATATTCTGGTGGCTGACACTGATGGCCTGTGTCCCCCATTTCTAGGAATGACATCTCTCTCTGTCCCTCTGTCCCTCTCTCACTCTCCCCTTGATCCTTTTGGGAAAGGGTCTTTTAATTTTCATATCCTGATCACATACATCACCTGTTCTGTTTTTTTCGTTGATTGACAAAGACTTCTTATATCTCTGTTTCTTCCTCTCTCAGTCACCCATAGGAACTTCCAGCCCTGTGCCTTGAGTGTTTGGTACTGTGTGACAGTCTTTTGTTCTCTTGTTGTTTTCTTTTGGGAATAGGGAGTGGTGGATTAACACATGCCACCATTGTTCACTGTGATGAGATGATTTAACAGCTTATAGGTAGGTACAGGTGCCATTCGCTGTGAGCTGCTCAGAACTTTTCCATGATTGGCCTAGGCTGTAGGGAGGATGGAGTAATCACAGTGACAGCCTTGAACACCATTTGAGAAGTCACAACTGAACCGTGAGTTTCTCTTCTGTCCCTGGGATGTCACAGTGTGTAGGATGGAATGACTCTCTCTCTTGTCTTTGCTTCTCATCTGAATGGCTTAGATATTTCTGCTTTCCTGTCCTTTTAATTAGTTCCTTCCCGATTCTCAGTCATACAGGGATGAGGTCAGTCGATGTTCTTTGCAGTCAAATTCTTGATTTGCCTGGATTTCCTTTCCCACCTAAGCTTGGATGCTTATTCATTGCAGATGAGACAGTGTCAGTGTGAGATGGGGTGATAGTAGCATGATTGAGAATTCCCTATGGGTCATTTTTACCTTGACTTGCTCATAATCCATTTTTCCTTTTCTTCATTTTACACTAAGCATTCTAGACTCTAGACTTAGAGAACAAAAGGCAAAAAAGAAATGTTACTGGTTCTCTGTAATGAGAACATTGGGAACAAGTGAGAAGTTTCTTAAAAGCATTTTGATGTCCTCATCCCGTAACACTTGATGTCCTCCTCCTATGACACCGAGTCTGAAAGATTCAGATAACTTAAATGGTATTAAATACTATTTTGGTTTATTCACCCAGATTGCTCTATCAGTAGAAAGGATAGATACATTTCTTTGCTATTTTTACAAAGCCTTCCCTAGTTTAGTGAAGCTGTTTGGCATATGAGTATGTTGTTATAGCAACAAATAAATAAATAAACAATAAAGAAACAAATGAATAAATAATATTGCCGTTAGCTATGCCACGTATTTCTGTGCATGCCCCCAGTCAGCTTTCCATAATTAGGAGGCTGAAGTCAGATATTATAACCAGCCTGGTCTACCCGGCAAATACAACAAGGAAAAGATAGCATCATGTGGCTACATGCACTAAATAAAGACTAAAATGTAATCTTAAAAAATATCCATTTCAGGAGATGCAGAATATTCTGTTTTCCCAGATCTCCTTCCTAATTTTTAAAGCAATAAAATACAGATTTAGAAATGGCATAGATATAAATATACAGCTATCATGAGGGATTGGTAGTGGTGCATGCCTCTAATCCCAGCATTCAGGAGGCAGATGCAGGCCGGGTGTGCAGAATGAGTTCCAGAACAGTCATAGACACAGTGAAACCCTGTTTCCATAAACAAACACAAAACACAACAAAAAATACAGCTATGGTAAGAGAGTACATATTTATAGAAATGTGAATATGGTGTGACTTCTCAGAGGAATTCTACACTGGAAGCATTTTTCATGATAAATGTTTGTGCTTATGTCTTATATGCTTGACCTACTATGAATTCAAGAGTATAATACGCATATCCTTTCCAGAAGACAGCATTTTATGGCACTCTAACTAACTTTCTATCTCTTATATCCTTGTTCCCTCCTCCTGCTATGTGCTGTTTCCTGAGATCTGAAGGGTTTAGAAGTTGACATTGTTGCCACATTTGTGATTTTTCTTTCATTATCACTTATTCTCTGAAGAGTAGAAAATTGTATTTGGGATGATTGCCCACTTCAAAGAAAACTTATTTTGACCAAAGTTGACAGCAATCTCTTTGTGTAAATGCAAACATTTATTTGGCAAATTAATAACATCACCATTGAACAAAATTATAGTAAAAGTTTCTATCCTATGACCTATGAACTCCCCATCCATGAGCCTTTGACTAGAATTCCAGTAGTAAGCAGTAAATTCCCTCATATGGATCAGTTCTCAAATCCACTAAGAAAGTAGGCTGTTACCTCATAATAGTTGTATAACCATAGCAACCAGGGGCATATCTTAACTGGCAAGTCAGTGTGATAGTATGTAGTTTCCAGCACTGGGTAAGTCCATGGATAACTTTTATCCCCAAGTACCCTATGTAACATATTCTGGCAGTATGTAAGTTAGTCAGCAGGAAGCTGCTTTTCCATTCATTTTGAGATGGATATGTTCTTTGTCTTTAATTAAAAGGTGTGGTGCCTTTATCATTAGGGATTTAACATGAAGTTGTGGTGGGTAACAAATGAGAGTGACAAAGATATATGTTATTTTGTATACTGTCGAGGATTCCCTGGCCAGTATTTCAAAGTGAGGTGTCTTATTCTTTACACCGTGAATTTCACTTTATAACCCAGGACTTGGAGGGGTACATTTTTTGGTTCATTCTAGGTACCTCTGTTTAAGTTTTTTGTTTCAAAGTATATTTGGGAATCACCTAAGTTGTAAATTCCCATAAAGTGTTTTTCATGTATCTGTAGATTATTTTTAACCTAGTATGCTATTCTGTTTTTCCTCATATCCTTGACTCCCTTATTAATCATTTAACTCCCTTATACAACCCTTTATTTTCCTATCCATTTCTCCATCCAATTTTGCTTTAATCGATTTATGGGACTGTATGCTTTGATATAGGTTTCATCTGCCCTTTCCTTGGATTATCCCTTCCTAACACCCGATTTCGTTCACATTTCCATGCCACTACCTTCCTAATCCTTTCCAATTCCCAAAGTTCGTGGCTCTAAATTTTCCTAGAATTTACTACAACTACTCATTTAATATAACCTACAAAAACCCCTTTTGGCTTCTACTGAGTAAAATCATGACTAGGTGGTAGAAAAAACTAATTAAATTACATTGGGATCAATTTGTAGAAATCATTAATGAAATAATTTACTAGTATTTAGGTTATATTTAATGGGCCTATAGTTGTTAATCCTTAACCCGCCATTATAAATGAGCACAGAGACAACACATGGATTTTAACAAGCTTTGGCTTGGATTGACCAATCTTAGCCCATCTAAGGTAGCTCATAATTCTCTTACCCAAATATGACCCCATATATACATATGTCCCTGGACTGCTGTTCTCCATGATATGCCAATATTCCAGGCCTTGTGGAATGACTATTTTTTTCTCTAACCCATACTGTGTATCCTCCTTCCATTTCTTTGCTGCGTGTCTTGGAGGCTTCTTCTACCCAAAACCTCTTTGCTTCAGAAGTTAGACATCTTGGTCTGTATAGATTTGAATCCCCTTGTAGTGTTTGAAACAAACATTAATCCAAGGGTAGGCCTCAGCCAATTAATATCTCCCATCAATTTTTGAAACTCATTAATAGTTTTCAATTGGTCTCTACGAATCTGTACAATTTGTGTACGTATTCTCTCTTGACTTACTTTATAAACCAAATAGCTAATAGGATCTCCTCTTTGTATTTTTTCAGGAACAATTTTTAACACCCCTATTGGCAGAGTTCTTTACATTTCCTTAAATAGGTTCTCTAATATAACTATGTCAGAATTAGCCAAGAAAATATCATCTACGTAATGGTAGATAATAGACTGAGGAAATTGTTTACAAATTACTTCTAATGGTTTTCTGCAAAACACTGACACAGAGTTTGATTGTTCAACCTACCCTTTGGAAGCACATTCCAGTGATACCTCTTGATTGGTCTACTGTCATCAAGAGTAGGTACAGAGAAAGCAAACCTTTCTCTACCATTCTTATAGAATGGAATTGAGAAAAAGTCAGTCTTTTCAATCAATAACTATTAAAGGCCATGACTATGGTAATAGAGAAGGTAAAGTATACCAGGTTGCAAAGGACCTATAGGTTGAATTACCCTATTCACAGCTCTTAAATCTGTTATCATTCTCAATTTCAAAAATTTCTTTTGTACCATGAGCACAGGAGAATTCCATGGGCTGATGGACTCTTCTATATAACAACCCTTCAGCTGTTCTTTTACCAATTGCTAAGGGACCTCCAATTTTTCATTGCCACACCAGTTTATTTTATACCCATTTCAAATGAAGGGCTGTTGGAATTTCAGCAGTGGCCCTTAGTATAAATTTGGAAACTCAATACCTGGAATGTCTTGTAGCTTGCAATTGTTGTTGAGTACTCATATCAATACCTTTCCCAAAAGCATCCATAAACTCAACTCCTAGGATGTCCTGTGTTTGGAGATTATAAACAACTTGTGATTGTTGTTGAGTATCCATATAATACTTGCTTTTGTTGGTTCTGGCATTTCAGGAATAGTAATTTGATTACCCCTTTGTTCTATGAGATCCATTCCCTAGAAATTTGTGGGTACACCAGCCACATAGAGTCTCAACTTCCCTGTTTTTCCTTCTGGTCCAACACAATTGAGGCATCGGACACGTTGTTTTACATGTGATAATTTACCAATTCCTATAAAAAGTGTAGTAACCTTTTTAAGTGGCCATTTTGGATTCCAAGACTCCTGTGAGAGGATAGTAAAATATGCTCCTGTGTCAAGAAATCCTTCTATTTCATACCATTCATTTGTATTTTTAATTTTGGTCTCTTATCATTCACTATTGTTTGCAAATATACATGTTTTTCCAGTACTCCCAAATGTTCCTGTTATCTCTATTAGAGCAGCCTTGCCCTTGATGTAAGGTAAAAATAGCAACTGAGCAATTCTATCCCCTGCGTTAATTTTCATCTATTTCTTTAATGATACCATAATTTTAATTTCTTCCTTACAATCTCCATCTATAATACCCAGATGCACAGTAAATCCTTGAGAAGTTAATCAAATTCTTCCAAAGATTAATCCTACTGTGCGTGATGGTGAAGGACCATGAACAGCATTGGTTAACTTATAACATTCATCTGTTTTGGATAGTCTTCCACCAAGGAGGACGAACAACATGGGATAGAGAAAAGAATGTCATTCCATGTGGCCTGAAACATCAGCCTATTTTGGAGAACAACAGTCCAAGTATGTATGTATGTATGTATGTATGTATGTATGTATGTATGTATGTAT
>CAJQZJ010027756.1:32536-52982 GCA_907164525.1 Lophiomys imhausi | reverse complement strand
GGGGCTGAGGGGGAGGAGGGTGGAAGGGTGGGACTGGAGGGGGAGTAGGGAGGGGATTGTGATTGAGATGTAACTTGAAGAAATAAAAAATAAATTATTAAAAAAATAGCTCTCCATTCCTAAGGGAGATGTTTATAACTTGTTTAATTTTCTTATCAACTCATAGAGTTGGTGTTACTTTTAGTCACATTTTACAGATTTGGGAATATTTGCATATGTGCTCCAGGGTCGAGAAGATTTGGTGTGTTTTATATATTGGGCTTGCATGAAATACTTAGTTTGAACAAAAAGATCATAGCAGAAGTGTTTGAAAACCTTTTCCAGCACCATGTTTCGCTCTCTACATAAATACATAGCAAAATCCTCTAGAGATGTTACATTCCTATTCTCAGTAAAGAGTAATTTAAATTCACTGAAAACACAAATTTCTTAAAATATAGTTAGGTTCTAAAATATTCTTTGAGGCTTAGAAACAGTTTTTGAAATATGTTTTTATTGCTCACATTTAAATTGCGTTTGATTCAAAAAATTAAATTATTCATCTTAGCTGAAAAGGTCTACGATAAGACATATTTAAGGACACATGTAAAAGTTACTTCTGCTTTTAAGTTGGTGAATAATGAACATTGTATAACAAATACAAATGTATTGGTAATTAGAGGGCCTTGTATAGTCCAAATTATAGGGAGTTGATTGCTCCAAGACAACACACAATTTTTAAATCTTGAGAGCACATACTAAAACAGAATAAGAAAATAATAAATAAGGCCAGACTTAGTTATATTTATGCTTATGATTTCTGTTAAAGCATGTGAAATAAACTCATTATTACATCTATCTGTTAATGGATGTTAAGTGGCTATGTATTGTTTAGAGTTGCAACTGGTCTTTTTTGTGTAACAGTCATGAGGGGCTGAGAGGAGTCATTTTAGAATTGGAGAAGGCTGGTCTACCATGTAACTCCCAACACGGTGCCAAGGAACAATGACTCTGTTCCTCTTCCTTGAATATGATACTCTTTCTGTGAGCAGAGAAGTCTGTTTTTTTTTAATTCATTCTTTTAGAATTTTCGTGGTTGTCCACAATGTACTTTGACCCTATCAGACCCATACTCACCATCCAATTCCTCCCAGTGAGACCCCTGCACTCTACTCCCAGTTTCTTGTCCTTTCTCCGTAGCCCACTTAAGTCCATTCAACGCTCTCTGTGTGTGCATGTTTGTAGAGCCATACCCTAGTATGGTCAGCCTACCAGAGGCAACTTTCTTGAAGAACACTGACTCTCCTTACCCCAGCTGTCTTCTGCTGTCAAAGCACCTCATCTAGGATCGGGACTTGATGGGACTCCCCTCTATTTAATCTGGAATTGTGACTGGTTTTATCTTGTGCAGGTCCTGCGCGAGCAACTACAGCTGCTGTGAGTTCATGAGTGAAATACCTGTTATGTCCAGAAAACACTTTCTTAGCAGTCTTCCACAACTTCTGGCTCTTAAAATCCTTCTGCCCTCAGGAGTGTAAGAGCCAGATGAGGTTCAAGGACACCAAGAACACAAGGCCCTTTAAAGTAACATGATCAAAACTCACATGAACTCACAGAGACTGAAGCAGCATGCACAGGGCCTGCACTGGTCTGCACCAGGCCCTCTGTGTGTGTGTGTACGTAAAATATATATCTATGTATATATGTATATATACATACATATGTATTATGGTTTTCAGTTTAGTGTTTTTATCAGATTCTTGAGTTTGTGAACAAATGGGACTCTGATTATTTTACCTTCTCTTGGGCTCCTTTCCTTCTCTTTGTCTTGATCAACTCTGATGTGTTAGTTTTTGTTTTGTTATTTTATTTTGTTAATTATGCCTTGTATGCCTATTTGTTTTTTAATGAGAAACAGAAAGGGGATGGCTCTGGATGGGAGGGGAGGTGGGGAGAAAGTGGGCAGAGTAAAAGGAGGGATATATCGTGTTAGGGAAAAGCATATATTTTTAAAAATAAATTAAAGGAAAAAGTCTTTCTGCCTTTTTCTAGAATGTCTCCTGAGCTGTGTGGGAAAGGTGCAGTGTAGATGTCCCACTAAGGGGTATTCTCTGCACTCTGACCAGTTGTGAGAGAAAAACCCAATTTTAATTACCTTATGTAATTTCAGATTTTTCTCTTAGTTCTATCCAGTATTAGCAATTGGAATTTGCAAATATAAACAAGAAGAATGCATTACTGTACAAAAATATGTATATTTAGAATTATTTATCAAAAAGATGAATATTTTTGCATCTTACATTTTGAATTATTTTGATAGTTTACTAGCGTGTATTTAGTTTGGTTTAATATGGTGTGAATTAATAAGAGCGCTTACCATTTAGTTGCTACATTGAAATAAATGGGAAAAGATGTTTTTGTAAGAATGTAATTTTGTTTTTACTTGTAATTTTTCAGAATGATAGAAAATTGTTTCATTTTTATTTTCAGAAAGCATATTTCCTAGCTTGCCTGATTCCCTTCTTCCAGCTGTTGGGGTACTAGGATGTTTCCAAAACTTAGATACACAATTAAGTATAGGAAGAAGGTTACTCTTAGCCAAAAATGCACAAAAAGTGGAAATGTGTCCATAAAATAATTGTATCACAGTTTCATTATAGAAATGCAGGCTTATTGTTTGAAAACAATGGACAGTTGGCAAGTATATGGGATTCAGAGCTTTAGAGCTGCAAGGCCAGGGAATGAGTGCAGAACAAAGCATTATGAAAAACATTTCACTGGGTGAAATTACCAAAATTCATGCTAAACAAAGTCAGAACAGATTATTAATTTCTAAGATTGTCAGTGATGAGGCACACATATAGCCATAGCCATCTACTATGATGTTTCATAAATGTTCTTGTAATTTTAAAAATCAACTCTTAAATTTGGTGTAGTGAAGTATTTTATTTATGTTTAAAGCAGCAGTATAATACTGAAAAACTATTTTCTGTTACTTTTTTCTCCCTTTTAAAATTGAAAATAATTTTTCAAAAACTATATTAGTTTTACATATATTCTGATCACAGTGTGTTTGTGTATGTGTGCCTACCCCAATCATATATATGCACACATTTAAATAAGTGTGTTTAATTGTTGAAGATTCAGAAAAAACTGATAATTATTCAAATCATTACGTAAGCCATACGTTGTTACTCAGTTGGGGATTAGTCTGTTTTGACTAAAGTTATTATTCAAAAGAAAGCACCTTCCATGGTGCTGTTTAATGGGGTGTGCGGTACACAGGTGAGTGCCAGCAGTTCATCACGATTTCTAATCTTTTTCTCTTTGAAGTTTCATTCGTGTGCAACTTCAACCTTGTTATATTTAAACATGGATGTAACACTGGATGTTGGCCGTGTGTAATAACAGTTGCTTCTGTTGCTTCAGGTCCCCTGAAAGTGAACAAAGGGAAAAAAACCTCATGTTTTTGGGGAAAAATGAGGCATACATGCATAGATATTCATAAAAAAATATCGAAGATTTTAGAATAAGTTGAACTCAAGTTAAAGGAAAAGCAGTTGAAATTGAGCAGTCTGCTCTGTGCTTGTCTAGACACAAAGCACAGTGTATAGATTGAGTCTGCAGACCGTCCGCCATTGAATCTCTTCCTGCAATTTCAACATTTCTGAAACAGAATCAGACTTACACTGTTAGGGCCAACAAAAGAAATACAGCAAATCCTTTTTCTTCTTATATTCTCTTCAAGGATTCTGCCAGAAACCGTGACAAGTCAGGCTTTCTATCCATAAAGTCACACATATGGGACTTTTCTGAACGTAAAGGATGTTCAGAATGGAGTCATACTTTTCCACTGGCTGAGCAACAGACCAAGTCACCTGCTAGAAGCAGCAAGCATGGGAGCAGTGGCACTAACAAATGCCTTTTGTCTGCTGTGCAGAGGCACAGTGGATTGCGTCCTGTTAGGCTTCATCAGCTACCTAATGCAGTGTATCTGGGGAGATAAGATAAATCAAGGGGATGACACCGTATTAGATTTGAAAGATGAGAGCTCCTCCAAAGTAACTGCAGAGTATATATTTCAGCGCTGTTGACCTCAGGAGGTTACTGAAGTCAAAAGTCTGTGCAACAAAACAATCTTTGAAGAGCTAGGTAGCAAGTAAGTAGACTCATGCTTATTTCTCCCAAATAAATTTCCTTGGGAAAAGTGAGATTCGCCCATTATATCTTTTTTAAAATACAGTTTTTGTGTATAACTTCATTATATCCCCAACTTAGAGATACATTTTTGAAGAATGAATCCATCTATTGTGCATTGTATATTCAATAAAGATATATATTTTACTGCTTAATAACCTTTTCATCAATTGCTAAATTGTTCTGAATGTAAATCCTTACAACACACTGAAATGGATCATTTGTTATGGTAGTTGCAACTCTAACGAGACTATTGGTACTTCAATGTAGAAAGTTGGTTATTATTAAGTAACATGCTATTATTTCCTTTCTTAAAACACTACAAGCCTCTGTGATTTCCATTTATTATGTAGAATGACTTTACATTTATGAACTGAACTTTGGGAAAATATACTATAATTGACTCTTGTTCTTTTGTAGCCCACAGTGTGTGAGCGAGAGCTGTGTGTGTTTGCTTTTCAAACCCTGGGGGTGATGAATGAAGCTGCTGATGAGATAGCTACGGGAGCCCAGGTACTCATACTAACTATGTCTTAGTTTGATTTGAAGAATCTGTTCCAGTCCACCGCTGTCTTCCCAATGCTGTTCTTCGGGGAAGGGTTCTGATAGCCCCTTGTTAAAATCAAACTGGCACTTACTTTTTTTTTTCTTTTAAATAAGTGTTTTGTCACTTAGGAGTGGCCTGGGTGTAAAATTCGACAATTGTCTTTTAAAAATAATTGTCTTCCATGGTAAATGGTGCAGAAAACCTTGCCTGTGTTTCACATTGTTTGTTTTGGGTTTTTCTTTGTTTGTTTTTTGTTTTGTTTTGATACAGTTTTATTTCCACAGAGTGGAAACCTATCTATCTATCTATCTATCTATCTATCTATCTATCTGCCCTGGATATTCTGAAACTTGCTATATAAATGAAGCTAGCTCCAACTCACAGAGACTCATCTGTCTGTGCCTCCTAAGTGCTGGGATTGAAGATGTAAGCTACCAGGGTCAGCTTTTTCTTGTTGTTGTTCAGTACAGGGTAACATTTGGCCATTTCATTGCGATGGGATCCTAGTATGTGTCCCAGACTAGCCTGTAGTTGAACTTGTAAACTTTTGTATCTCCAGGACTGGGATTATAGCAATGTAACATCATGTTCCACTTACTGTACATTTAAAAAATGCTTGTTTAAAAAATCTTTGTGGATGTAGTTTTTCCTATTTGTGTCTACACCGAGTTACATCTGTTCAAGTAAGTTCCTTCCATCCAGACAGTAGCATTTTTCTTCATTCAGTTTCCAGAAACAGCCTGGGAACTGAAGGGAAGCAGCTTCCCATAGATAATAGTGTCTCCTTCTACATCAGCAGATGGATCATTGAATAACATAGCAGCAAAGCCATTGTATTCAACAATAATCATTAATAGCTTTGAAAGAGGAGAGGAACAAGAGACAAGGTGATTTCCAGAAATTTGTTTTTCCTAGAATATGGCAAACTTGTCCTGGCTATGTGGGTTTTCTAACCTGAGGCAATCTCCTCCCCTATAGTACCAGGCCTCTCTCCCTGACTTCATATTCAGCTTTCTAAGATAGCTCCAGAACTACTCCCTTTTGCATTGTTATGTAATGCCTACTCCATTATTATTCCATTTAATAATACCAGAGATTCCAGAGAAGCATACCTTCCTTTAATTGGTATATATATATATATATATATATATATATATATATATATATATAAATTGATATTTATATATATGTGTGTATATATATATATATATTAGACTGTACACAGCACTGTAACTGAGACCTGTCTTGTTTGTGTTAGCATAGAACCTAGAACAGTGCCATCACATGCTGTGTTCTCATGACAGAGACATACTCATGAGCAGTCAGAGGCAGTACATGTTTGTTATTTTAAATCAGCAGTCCAGTTAGGCCAAGACTGGTAGAAAGTTATGATCTACAGACTTGAAATGTTGGTGGCAAACCTGGGGCTTCCTTATCATATTGTGCTACCATGAACAGGGCAGATAGCAGCAAAACATCTGATAGAACCTGGCAGTAACTCATCTCATGTGTTTTCCAAGGTGGTAGATCTACTTGTTTCCATGTGTAGATCTGCGTTGGAATCTCCTAGAAAAGTCGTCATTTTCGAGCCATATCCTTCTGTGGTCGATCCTAATGACCCTCAGATGTTAGCCTTCAACCCCAGGGTAAGTGGTCATCCATGGCCACCATGCACAAATCTCCTGAGAATCATAATTGAGACATTAGTCTCATGGCTGTCTTACCTTGGAATGTCTGTCTTGACAAGTATATCCATGGTAAGCCTAAGCTTCACAATTCTGTAATCTCACATGAATAAAAAGAACATAAGTCAAGGGACAGACAGCTTTCCCTTTTCTTCTTTCTCACCTCAACCTCCTTCTGTTGTTCCCCACCTTCTCCCCAGAAGGTAACAACAGTTCAATCTATAATGATAAAGACGCACATCTCTTAGAAAATGTATGGCACTTATGGCAGAATCTGAAACAACAGAATTTCAAGTTGATTGAGAGCCAAAATTGCTTAAGTTTATATTATTGTTCATCTCAAAATCATTTTAGAGAAAGACTATGATATACCCTCATAAGACCCTTCCTTCCTTGTTTACTTTCTGCATAGAAATGATGACTCATTTGAGCACATACTGTCACCTTACTCTTTGGGTAACAGTGTTCCAATCTAAAATTAAAGCAGTTAGGAGATTTGAAGTATATCTTCTTCGAGAAGAATTCTAAGCTTACTTTATTGATTATTGCTTTGGTGTGGTGAAAGCCAGAATCAAGAATCAAAATCTTTTTGTATTCCAAGATTTTGTCCCAGTTAGGTGAACAAGATTTTGTGCCCTTATATAAGGAATAACACTTCAGCTTTTCTTCCCTATGATTCTAGATATAAACCCTCTGTCCTTGACCCATCTCATCACAGTCTTTTATGTATCATCATTGCTTTCACATTGACTTTGATAGAAAATGCATGCACAAAAATACTATATTTCTGTGGTGATATGTAACTTGCAAATGCTTGTAAGTTAGTAATGCTTTTTTCCCCTTTATCATAAAGAAGAAGAACTATGATCGAGTAATGAAAGCTCTGGACAGCATAACTTCCATCAGAGAAATGACACAGGTAAGAATATGGTCTTGTACTCTTCTGTGGTTCAGTCTGCATGAGTAAAATGGTATTTTAAAATTATCTTCAGAATAACACTATTATGAAATGTTCATTTTTCTCCTACATAGAAATAATTAATATCATAAAAGGGTGCTAGAATAGTTTAATTCAATTCTGTCTGTGTTTTAGTGTGCTAACACAGATTTTAAAAAAAATGTGTGCATAATTTTCATCTTAGTATCTTGTTCATAAACTTATCCTTGAGTACTTCAAGTTACTCAACAGGATTGTTTAAATTTAATAAATACCACCTTCAATATTTACTGATGCTAATAATTTCAGGCATTATTTTGAGTGTTAAAATACACAGATTTGGGCCACCAGAGAGTGGTATTGCTTTTGTACTACCACATCTGACTACAAGTATTTTGTGTTGTTAAGCTGGTGGGTTTTTTGTTTGTTTGTTTTTTTGTTCTTGTTGTGTATATATGTTGTTTTTAGAGATAATATCTCAAGTAGCTCAAGCCAGCCTTGAACTTGCTTTGTAGCTAAGAATACCTGGAGCTTCTGATCTTCTTTTGTCTCTCTCTCAAGTGATGGGGTTAGCATCATATGCCATCACAACAGCACTCAGAAATATTCTTTCTTTCTTGTGTGTGTGTGTGTGTTCATGTGATCACTTCAGTTCTTAGATACAAATTCAGTGGTTGGAGAGATAGCTCAGCAGTTAAAGACATTGACTACCCTTCCAGAGAATCTGTGTTCAATTCCCAGCACCCATATGGCAGCTCATAGCTGTCTGTAACTCACTCACATCCCAGGGGATCTAACTCCCTCCCTACACAAATGAACATGCAGACTAATCACCAATGTACATAAAAATTAAAAATACTGAAAAATAGAATGAAAATTTCATCAAATATTATAGGTATAACAGATCCAATACCCACTTTGGAATCAGCAGGAATCACCACCCTAGGAATGAGACCTTGTTTCTTGTCCTTTAGGGAGGCTGTGGTGGAAAGGTGAGTATAGGTTTATTATGAAAACTTAACACATCCTTGTGATGTAGCCTCGTACTTGGAAAAATACTGTTGAAGTGCTGAGGCCATTTCACTACTAAGAAGTTGGAAAGGGCTTTAAAAAATCGTTATCATACATAGAAATTAATAATCCGAATTAACAGTTCATGTTGTGCAAAGCTTGCGTGTGTCCTTTCTAGGCTTACCTTGTACTAGACACCTGTGAGTGTCTGATGAGAGTAACCAGGCTCATTCATTCTCTCCTCTGAAGAAAGAGGGTGTTCTCCTATCTAGATTCACTGAGTATCTCTCCTCTACCCCCACCCCCATGTTGTCTATACTCCTCTATTGAAGACATGCTCAAGAGTACATTTCACAGTTCTAATTTTTGTCCTTGGTGCCATTGGTTATGTTGACCAGCATTCATTCATCAGTTTGCTCCTTCATTCATCTGTTCATTCATTCATTCATTCATTCATTCATTCATTCATTCAGCAGTCTGTATTAGACACTGGGACATATGGGTATCCATACTTCAGAAGTGATACCATTTGCTTTAGGTTCCCCATTTCTTCTGGTGACTGTTCTGGGTTCACAGTTTGCTGTATCATCTGAATTGTTTTTCATGCAACACTTGTATGTGTGAGGAAAGAAAAGAATAAAGCGCATTTTCAGTAAGATCAGAAAGAAGAAATAATAATTCTTTATATGAAATATTTATGCAAAGATAAATATTTTAGTCATGATAAAAAGTTTGATATAGTGTATTTGTACTGTAGCTCAGAGTCTAGAGCCTAGACCAATTTAAACACGGCTGTATTTTCTGACTCTGGAATCTGCTTGCTGCCAAAAATTGCTCCCTTTATTCTGGGTCATATGTAAGCTATTTTAACTAGAGGCAATAGAGATGTTGAAGCATCAGCCTAGGAAGTTAGTGGCCAGAGTTATATAACTGCCTCAGCACAAGGTGGTCCGTGACCTTGGACAAGTTGCTTAGTTGTTTGGAGTCTCAGTGCCATCATTGCCCAGTTAGGAAAAGTAACTGCACATTATTGTGCAGAGTGGATTCTTGGGCATGCTGCCACATCTTACGGGATCACATTCTCTAAGCTTTTTCACAGTATTATACTAGCCCATGTTTGAAAGCTAGCTCTGAGCTGTTATAAAGAAATTGTTCTTTGGTCCATAGTAAAATGTTTAATTGGGAAGGAAAGTCCACTTACTTTCTCTTTATAGAAGGGTTCTTACATGAATTGTGTTTACTTTTCATATAGTAATGCATTGTGGCTGTACCTTTTCCTTTAATATTAAAATTCAAAATGTTCAATGTCAAGGGAAACATTGCAGGATGCTGTCATAAGGGGCAGGGCACTTTCTCTTTTGAGGACTGCAGTAGGGGAAGGACTTCAGCATGAGCTGAACTTAACCTCCAAACCATTTTTCTTCAACCCCAAGAGGGGTGAGACTTATAAAGGGAATTGAGAGAGCTGTGAGGAAGATAAAAATGCAGGAACAGAAGGATGAGACAAGGGGAGTGATGTAGAAATGGAAGATCATAGAAGGGGCTAAGTGGAGAATCACTGAAAGCAGTATGGCAAACTAGGTTGGTACAAGGTATGCATCCTCTCCAGAGGGACACACAGGAGCATGTGAATGTGCGCGCGCACGTGTGTGTGTGTGTGTGTGTGTGTGTGTGTGTGTGTGTGTGTGTGTTTGGGTGGGTTAGGGGATCACCTCTAGTAATCTAGTAAAGGTAGAATACTGGCTAAAATTTGGTCAAGTCTTTGTTTTTCATCTTATGTTAGTTTAAATTTAAACATAATTACATCATGTACTCCCTTCCCTCTCCTCCCTCCAATCCTTTCCATGTCCCATCCCAAGCCTACTCCCTCTCAAATCATGGCTCTTTTTTCTCAATTGCTGTTGTTTCACACACACACACACACACACACACACACACAGACACACACACACACACACACACACACACCCCATGCTGAGTGTTTAGTGTTGCTTATGTTTGTAGGATTAACCACTTGGTATTGGAAAACCAATTGGGGGACTCATCTCTCAGGAGGATGAATTCTTCCTCTCTCAGTGGTTGTTAATTGCCTGTAGCTATTCATCAATGGGTGGGTCCCCATGAGATTTCTACCTTCCACATTTGCATATGAAATGTTTTTTTTTCAGGTCATGTGTTTTGGCAGCCATGCTATTGAGATTTCATGGATGTATCCTCCTTGTCATATATAAAGGCACAGTCTGTCAGCAGGCTTCCTGGTCCTCTGTTTCTTACAATCATTTTCAATGAGGTTCAATGACCCTTTTCAATGAGGTTCCCTGAGACTTAGATGTAGGAGTTGTTTTATAGATTCATCAACTAGGTCTGTGCACCCTATGATCAGTTTATTTTCTGCATTTTGACCCATTGTGGTTTTCTCTAATGATCTCCAGCTGTTGCAAAGAAAAGCCTCTTTGGTGAAAGCTGCAGTTACCTAAGGGTTTGAGGATGCAGTTGGATGTCCATTTTACTGGTTTGGGACAGGGGCAGTGTGCATTCTCCTCTAAGATCTATGACCTCACAAGGGTAGTTGGTTTGGTTTCCGAGGCCAGGCACAAATTCCCTCTCTTTGCGGAGGCTATCAGTCCAGATTGCTAATGGTTATTATGAAGATGTGAGTGTTACTGCTGCACCATTAGGGACATCTTACCATGGTGGTTATTGTTGTAGTTCATAGGCTTCACAACTGGTTAGAACTATTTATTGCTGTTCTCCCTTGACAGTTTAATAGCACCTTTTGGTACTATGAAAGTCCTCAGACAGGAACCTTTCAGGTCAGATCTAGCTCCAGTCCTCTGAGTCCATTGTCCAAAGTGCATGGTGTCTTCAGCAATAACCTTCAACTTTGAAGAAGTGATCAAAGGCAACAGTAATAGTGTATACTGTTTTAGGAGTCTCTTGGGCTCCCCTGTTGGTCAAATCTCTTAAAGCTGGCAGGAAAGTCTTTTCATGTGCTGCCTAAAGTACATTCCTTTACCCTTGTGTGAAGAATTTGCTATTAGTATTTGCTAATTTTGTAATTTGTTATTCCCATGACAAGTCTAGATAGTTTTTGTTGTGGCTAGACTAGACATACCATTTAATCTGATTTTCATTTTGTTGGGGGGGGGGAGTGAATTTTGAGGAAACATGACAGAATGTAATTTTAAATTTCAGGCACCCTATCTGGAAATCAAGAAGCAGATGGATAAACAGGACCCCCTTGCTCATCCACTTCTGCAATGGTATAAAATTATAGTTTTCCTTTTAATAAAAATCAGTAGCTTTTTCTATGTTTTTTAAGTGGGGGAGAGCTGTTTCATATGTTCTGCTATAATTCTACAAGCCTGTGATATCTGGTGATTTTTTTTCTACCTAAGAGTCCTTAATGACTTTTACTTTAATTAAAATCTGTCTACCACAAGAGGAGGAAGATGCTGTCCTTTGCACAAGTAGGAGTATACAATCATTTGACCACAGTTAGTCTCCAGTGTTAAAGGATATGCTTAATTAGATTATGTGCTGTAAGCATTTTGGTTCATTTAATTTTCTAGTTCAGTGAGAACTTGGTGATAAAACTTAATCTGTGTCATCCCTTTTCATTGAAAATCTGGGAATATGCCTTGTATATTTTGCGGCCTTCACAAGGATAATAAAATGTGCCCGACTCTTTGCTTGACCACTGCAGAAGAGGTATTGTTTGAGGGTGAGCCTGGTGAGGGGTGACACAGCATTTAGTCCATCCTGGATTGTAGGAGGACTGTACAGAGAGAGGAGAGGTGGCCTGAAGAGCACACCTTGCTTTGATGCCTACAAAGTAGAGACAATGAGAATTGATATGGGTTTTGTGCATGACCCTTTGAGATCACATAAATAGACTTCCTGTGGTTATCCAAGAGCAGCAGAAACACAAAGATTACAAGAAAAACACTAGGAGTGAGAAACTAGGAAGTTGTAAAAGAAAATCATCAAAGGAAAAAGCATCCAGTTTCCTCTGGTTTCTGATTACCTTTGTTTTGTAAAATTGTCTAAAACATATGGTGTAATATTTAAGTAAAGAAATTTGTCTTATTTGTTAGGCTCTGTCATCAAAATCCTGGAAGATGAAGAAAAAATTATACTCTTTCTTAAAGTCTTACATTTCCTCATCATACTCAAGGATAAAAAGTCAAATAAATAAATAAACAACTGGAATTTTGGAGTACCACCTTGGTGATGATACAAGAGAAAATCAGGGTCCTGCCTTAGGGTTCTTAGACTCATTAATAAAAGAATTTAAGAAGGGACTCAAACAGAAGCTTGGGGAAAAAACACAAAACAAGCAAACGAACAAAAAACAGGACAGTCAAAGTATAAAATTTCAGCAACTACCTGGGGAGAATGGAGGACAAAAAGAAAAAAAAAAAGGCCATGCCATTTATGTTGGCATTAAAGTCAGACAAGCAGCCATATGCTAGGCAGGGGACTGTAGAGAAAGAATGAAGAAGGCTCAGATGATGTGGGCGAAGTCCAGATGATAAGGAAGTCATACTCAGAAAAAGAGATGGAAGGAATTTATGCTTTCCAGAATAAGAAAAGTGAAAGCATGTAATGATTTTATCTTACTGCCCTGGAGCCCAGTAATCCTTGCTGGACTTGGGGCAGGCATTCTGAGAAGGAAAAATATAGTATCTCATTAAAGCACTGTCTATTTCTGTCTCTGGCATGTGTTTAGCCCTCCTTCCTAAGGGTAGTCTTTTGGTCAATGAATGACCAGGTGCACCTGGACTTCTAGGTCTCCATCCAGGTCAGGGATTCTATTATTGCCTAGGAGTCTTTATTTTTTTCTTAATCTACCAATCGCACATACATAATTGTAATCTTTTTTCCCTTGAAGTCAGCCTGATTCTTATTTTTTACTAATTTTTTGTCTTTTTCTCCAGTTCATTTGTGTCACTATTCTTTCAAGGAGAAGAACTTAATCAAACATTTTGTAGTCTCCTCTTCTATTTTACACACAATAGAATATGAAACATTCATTGTTTCAAGTACCTGGTTAAAATGGTCAACTTCACTGTCTAAGTATGTTGACTTTCTGGATAAGCCACTGTCAACTCAAAGATATCCTTAGCTGTTTCGACAAACAGAATCTTTATAGAAAACCACTCTTCATTTAGGAGATGTAGGAAGCGAAATATTCAGGTGTGTGATTCTACTTCTCATTGACAGACCATCACTGTTTGAAAGTACTGAATACCTAAAAATGTTCAGTTTGCTAATATTTGGGGTTGTGCATATTAAAAACTACATCTTCACAAGTTTTATGGAGCTACTTTCCCAGTGAGTTTTCTCAGATGAAAGTATCTTTTTTGTTATATAAGCTCCTTAAATTTCATTAGTAAGTAAGCCAAATTTACATAATCAACTTAAAAGCGTTACTGAATTTTGTTTGTGACACAGCAAAACTACATTTCAATCATTTGCTGACTAGGATATAAAACAGTCAACATATTTTCCATGTAGTTGTGACTGACTGATCATTTCAATTTCAGGGTCATCTCAAGTAATAGGTCACATATTGTGAAACTGCCAGTCAACAGGGTAAGTTCTGTTTTCATCAATGTATCCAGAAATGAAAGAAGGTGTTATGGCTCTCAGGCAGCCTGACCAAAGATGGATATGACCCAGCTTAATTCTTCAGTTTCAGTTTGCACACTAGCAGCAGACCCTTTTGAGTCATTAAACCCATATTCAGCCTACACAGTCCCCTTCTAAATAAACAAAAACCATCAATATAAGAGAATGTAGGCCTCCTACAAGAATTTGAGAAAATGGTATGTAGGGGGAGATTAGAAGAATGCTTGATGTCACAGTTCTGCCTTTCCATGTTTGTAAAGGTAGCCTCAAACACCTTGCTTATCAGTCTAACTAGTGTTCAAATAATGGTTTTGAAAAAGCTTACACTTGACCTAGACCTCACTTTTACAAATACAGATGATAGGCAACTTGGTCCTCATGCAGATCCTTTAATAAGTAGTGGTGGAGCAGTCTCAGTCATGGACTTTGTTACCTGTTAGTGGGACACTTTACCCTGGTGGAGTTGCCAAATTGGGCCCTAGAGCAAGAGGAAGCTCTTAGCCTTCATGAGACTGATGAGCTGAGGGGGCTGATATGTGGGGGCCCCCCACACCGGAGGAGTAGGATAGGTGGGAGAGGTGGTAAAGAGTGGGAGGGTGGAACCAGGAAGAGAGGAGGGAGAAGGCTATGATTGAGATGTAGCTTGAATTAATAAATAAACATTTTTTTAAAAAGGAAAAATTAGTGAGCTCTGAATGCAGTACTCGTCCCTACCTGAGAGCGCATTTAAAACTTTCCTTTCCCTATTTTCAAAATTCCACCTGGGAGATTGCTGCATGCCATATTCCTGTGTAAGTGTCTAAGGTGAGAGGGAAATGGTTAGGGAGTCATGGGAAGCAGTCCACCTGATCTCATCCCATGGCCAAAGAACAAAACCATGAAATAAAGCAGAAGGATTGATTTTTCATTTTAATATTGTGCGTTAAGTTTTCTACTTAACAAACTCCAGAATATTTCTCAGTGGAGCTGCCAGTACATGGCCATGAATTCTATATTTAAATCCTTGAAAGGAAATGTCATCAAGAATGCAGGCCAGTGTGAATATGACAGCATAGTGTAATCTAAATATGAATGTCTTAGATTTGTCTGGGACCTCTTCTTCTCCCATTAACCTAAAGAAGTGGCCTCCTATGGGCAATTCCATGTGAGGTCTAACTTAAGCAGGGTTCTAAAAAGCACATAGTTTTAAAAAATAGTCTGAAAACATTATTAGTGTAAAATTCCTCTGTTTTGAAATTGGATAACTTGGATAATTCCAAAGCTGGTAATATTATGACATGTTATCACTTTGAATGACAGCAATTGAAGTTCATGCATACTCCACACCAGTTCCTCCTCCTCAGCAGCCCACCAGCCAAAGAGTCCAACTTCAGAGCTGCTAAGAAGCTCTTCGGGAGCACCTTCGCATTTCAGTGAGTATAGCTGTGAAGGAAATGGGGGAGGGGTGTTCCACCCAGTCTTGCAGAAGTGTAGGGAAAGAAAACACTGTCTCAGAGGTTGTCATCAACCTTGACCAATGAGCTGTATGAATGTTTAACTTGGAAGCTCAGAACTTTCAGCAGGGAATTCTCAGCCTGGCCTGGTACCAGGCCAGAAGCTCATGCTTCTCGGCTGGGATATGCAGACAAAAAAAGGCCTGGGAAGAAAAGGGTAGCTTTGTGGACAGTCAGCCCCTCTCTGTGGGAGCATACACCCCTAACAGGCCTAGCCAGCCATCCAAAAGGCAATGATGGATCTTTCATGGAAGGACGAACACTTTCCCCAAAAAATAAGCAGACTCAGACAGTCATCTTGGAGGCATGGAGAAGAGAGTTTATTGAGGAGTATTATATAACTTTGGGTAATGGGGAGGGGTTTGAGAGGTGAATGTGCTTTAGTTGCTGAGTATTGTCCAATCAGAAGAAAGAAAATTGAATGCTTAATTAACTCATGGGCAATGAGGGTGGGAAAAACTCTAGGAAGGCTAGAAGCCTAGACTAAATGTCTTTGCCTGAAAGCCAAGGCACCAACAGACCTCATTCACATGGGAAAGTCAGGGGAGGATAGGTTCGTGGCACATTTCAAGGGATCTAGGTTTCCCAAATCAGAGGGAAGAGGGGGCTTACCTGAACAAAGGGAGTCCATCCACCTTTCAGCATTGCCAGACTTCCACCTCATCAGCAGAAATCCCCCCATGCATCATGACTTCTTGAGACCAATTGTAAAGATCATTGACTTTTCTGGCTTTGCTATTTCCCTCCTCACTTCCATGTTTTAGTGGCTCTCACATTGAAAATTGGCACTCCATCCTGAGGAATGGTCTGGTTGTTGCCTCTAACACACGTCTACAGGTAACATTTTTTTGTATGTTTTAGTAAGAGCCCATTTATTCTTAAAAGGGAGATTTGAACTTTATTTAAAATATTAATTGGAATTTCTAATAAAGATAAGTACATTTTCACAGAATAGATGAGGCAAAATTGATCTGTGCTAGACAGTGAAGGGTTCTCTAAGAGAAAAAAATGAAAGTTACACTTTGAAAGTAAGAACTAAAATATGAATACGGATATACAATTCATTATTCCAAAGTACATTTCTTCAGTACTGTGGCTCGGTGTGGGCCCTTTTAGAGAAGAAAATTAAGCATTAAGCAAAGGATACGTGGGTTACCACAGATGGATAGTGCCTGGTTTTCGGGCTGGGACACAGTGCTTGGAAAGATCAGTATAATGAGCGTGGAGTCCTGAACTCTGCTACACTCTTAATTTTACTTATTTCTCTTCAACTCTATTCCTCCAAATTGTTCCTTAGTCGGCACAAAGACTTGAGGAAAGAACCAGCCCAGCCCAGTCACCTGAACCACTTGTCATTGTACAGTAACAACAGTGGTGACGGAATTAGCTATGCATGTCTGGAAGCAGAAACCCATTGACTTTGTACCAAATTCTTACTACTGGCATGTGAGTGCCCTAGTAAATAACATGAGAAAAAAAGAGTTTTAAATGTTCTGAGTAGTTCCTGTACACCACTCGAAATGTTTCAAATAATGAAACTACTTTTAACCTGAAAACTCTAGTAGAAGAAAGAGCGATGAAGTACATAATGAATCTGTGTTGACATTTCATTCATATTGTAGCTTGTGAATGTTCATAATACTTTTCCATGCAAGTCTTGTGTTTAGAATTTTAGATTCATTAATAGAAGAACTGACTAGAGTCCTTTGTGATGAGTGACTCTATTACTGCCAGAGTGGAGAATATTCTTTGACTCTTTTTCTTCCCTCATTTTTTCTTTACCAATTCACTCCAAACAGTATAGTATTTCTCTTTTCACTTTATGCATGACATGAGTGCACTATCGTTTCAATAATACTTAATGTTCCAACATGAAACCGTTTGGCCTCTTTTGTATGATATTAATTCAAAGCACTAACTGGCACTTTCTCTCTCTTATATCTGACATTATAGCTCCACGGTGCAATGTACGGAAGTGGGATCTATCTTAGTCCAATGTCAAGCATATCATTTGGTTACTCAGGTAATCCTGCATTTCATTTCTAATTTCAGTGTTACCACTTTCATTGATGAAAAAAATAGATATATTTGTATTAAATTCATTTAACAGTCATAAATCCAAAGGAAATTTCTTAATATTTTAATGAGATAGGGATGGTAGAGGTAAACTGAAAACATATACTGTAGGATATGGAAATAATTGTCTCTTGTTTATTGGCATTGAACAGTTCCTTGTGTGGTGGAATTTATGGTTAGTGTTTCTTTACATATTAAAACTTTGGCTATAAAGTAATTAAACACTTAGTAAACAGATTCAAATTACACAGAATTTTTTTTTAAAAAAGCAAATAATTTTTCTCTTGCCCTAAAATCTCAGTATTGACTCTTCATTTCAATACTTCTAACTTTAACTACATCTGCAGCAGGGGTGTGTGTGTGTGTGTGTGTGTGTGTGTGTGTGTGTGTGTGTGTTTTATATGATCACATTGCACATTTCTAGGGAATGCTGTATACATACTTCCTGAATGCTAAATCTTAGTATTTATACCTTGCACAAAATGATACTTAGAAAGATCTATTCACTACGAGACCACTAATCTGGCCCATCTGTCTATCCAATAATTAAGGTTTATACAAATTCAACCACAATAAGCTGCTTTTTAGTTGTAGAATAAAATTGGGATTCTTAAAAATAGAATTTAAAGACAACAAAATGCTGATAGAAAAGGTACAATTTTAAAGGATTACAAGATAGCAAAAAATGGGAAATATAAATATATAATGAACAATTTTAATTAGGCAGAATAAGTACAGATGTTACCATATAACTAATATTGTGTGGCAAACTGGCTTAAATATATAGGAAAATGATCCCTTTATTATTCCCATAGAGTCTACTGATCAGGAATCTAGTAAAACAATTTGCCATGTGATTCTTCTGTTTCTCCAAGCATTCACTTTGTAGCAGATGAGTTGTTCTGATTGGTCTAAGCCTGACTCCAGGTCAGACACCTAGTGGGTGAGAATGAGTTGGAACTGACACTCAAGTCCCTAGATGTGGCTGATCCAGTTTGGTGAACCCAAGAGCATTGGAAACTTCCCAAGTGCTAAGAGCATCAGGCAGCTTTTGTGTGAGCATTTCTGATCTTGTTCTCAAGTCACATGAGACTCTCACCTGTATATGCACATAGTCAAAGTCATTATAAGCCCTTCCACTATCTCCGTTGATGTTATCTGTTGTTGAAGGGATGACAAGTTCCATTGCAACAAAGAAAGTAAGTTAAGACATACTGTTACAGTGAGATACCAACATAACACTAAGGATTGATGTCAGAAGTACAAAATAGTATTGAGACAGGCAATGGAAAATAACTAAAATCAGACTTAAAACAGTATAGGAAAAATCTAAATATTGTTTAGATAAATAATATGTCATCGGCATAGATAATAAAAATGACAACAAAAAACAAACAGTGATTTTTACCTCTTATATTAATATATAGATTTCTTAAATGGGTTTGTGGAAAGATTTGGGAGGATGATTAGGTACAGACTGTGAATGGATGTAGAATTTTGTCTTTGTATATGAATTTATCTAGAAGAGAGCCCATAGTTTTTTATCAGAATCTGAAGGGCTTTTGCTATTTCTAGAAGTAGAGGTCAAGGATTTGGGGTGTAGCTTAGTGATAGAGGCCCTGGGTTCTGTTCATAGCCCAGGTTGGGGTGGTGGGTAGGGTTGTAAAAATCTCCAAAGACAGATGAAGTTGTGGTTGGTTTTGAGTTCTGAAAGCATGGAGCCTAGACAGTGGAACAGCCCTTCTTGCCCAGTTCTGTATGTTAGGTCTGTTCCAACCCATCTGTGAAACTATTGGGGAATGCCTGGCTTGGAAGTGGTTAGGCAAACAAACATACTGACAATTTTTGAGTAGCATTGCTCCTACCACTAAGATATGTATCAAAACTCAGGAATTTCTCACTTTCTGACATGATAATTTGTTGAACACTTTCATAGATTTAGGTCTGCATATTGTACAATAAAATATATATTGGTGCTGTTTTTCTAAAATATTTCACAATAGAACATCATATCATGATTTTATAGAGTAAGAACTAAGATTTATGATTGAGCATAGAAAGAATATATAGTTTCTTGAGTTAGAAAAAAAATGTAATTTCTACTCAGAAGTGAGTGTATATTAGTAGCTTACAGTGCCATGGTGAAGTAGCTCTTTGTTCCTGCCAGAATTTCCCGTTCTGTTTCTTGTCCTTGTGCTCAGCAGACAAAAAGGATGAAAATTAATTATAATTCACTACACATTTTAAAATCAACTTTTATGAATATTCTAATTATAGTGTATACAAAAGAATTTTCTATCCCCATTTTCAATGCCAAGAACAAACAAGGATTCCTACTTCCTAACTCTCCTGAGAGTTCCCAGACCTGCAGACCATCAACTCCAGGGTCCAGGGCACAACTGTTCCCCTGTGAGCCTTTGGTGACCACCTCTGGCTTGGTGAGATTAGACTTTTGCCTGTAGTACAACTTTTAACTTAGATGGATTGTGCTTTGTTTTGTGTCAGTCAGCTGTGTCCCTGAGTTACTGTTGTGCTGATGTTTTTCAGGGATGAACAAGAAGCAGAAGGTTTCAACCAAGGATGAGCCAGCCTCAAGTAGTAAAAGCAACAACGCATCTCAGGTGCTGTGGCCACTTGCAAGACTGAGTATGATTAGTGAACTTTGGCCTTGTTAGAGATCAGGATGTCGATAAATGCTGAGGACAATTAAGCCGAAAAATTACATTAAGTGGTCATTACTGGTAGAGGAATCGAACTCACTATAAATATAAAAACTACATTGCTTATAGTTAGTAATTAATGAACATTAATGACTACACACACACACACACACACGCGCGCACACACACACACACACACACACACACACACACACACACACACACAC
>CAJQZJ010027756.1:0-32526 GCA_907164525.1 Lophiomys imhausi | reverse complement strand
CACACACACACACACACACACACACACACACACACACACACACACACATATATCCTGGTGTTCCACTGTACTACCAGAGTCTGGACTCGAGGGAATAAAACCAGAGGACTATTCCTGTCCTCTTCAACATCACAGTCTACTGGGGCTGCATAAACAAACCACCAACATGCTTAAGTCAATGGACTAGTAAATGACAAAGAAAAATACCTCACAGAAAGAGATGTTTAATGCTAAGTGTAGACATTGATACAGAAGTGAATGCCAAATGGTGTGGTCAGAAGAAAATACTTCTGAGAAGGTAACCTTAGAGATCAAGAGGACACAAGTCATCTGACTCTTAGAGAAAGAATATTCCAGACAGAGAAGAGTAGGGGTAAATCTCATCTTCTCATAGAGAAAATAATATTCTGGGTAAACAAAATCCATCTGATTAATAATGAACTTTGCTTATCTAATATCTGAATGCAAAACAAGCTTCTGTGTGAGATGCTTTTGAAGCCTCTGTGGCTGAGTAAATGTTGCTGTAAATGTGGGTTGTTTTTTGCTGGTGGTATAGTATGGAGTGTCTGATTTTAATGTTTGAAAAGATCATGCAAATTTCATTCTATTTGCCTTGATATAAACTTGCCAGCTTCACTGGCAACTAACTTTAAATTCTCATTGTATATTCTGAGACTACTGAACTCTGATTTAGCATTGTTCCAATTCACAGGCCTTCTGAATAATTTGATAATGATTAACATGCATTAAATAATGTAACAAAAATAGCTGAATGTTAAAAGATGTTTGTAGATAACCCCCACCACCATTTTAGTGATTCTTGCTTGTTAATGACAGGCATTTGTTGTTGATGTTTACTAGAGTATCCCATTTTTATTTGTAATTTTTAAATTGTTTTATGATTTAGTCTCAGAAAAAAGGACAACAATCCCAGTTCTTGCAAAGCCGTAACTTGAAATGCATAGCCTTATGTGAAGGTGAGTGCCTGGGCCTTACAGCCTAGCTTTGTGTTTCAGAGCTGAAGTGTATTTATTTGCAGAGCGTTCATGATGGAGTAGTGAAGTATTGTTCCTTAAGCTCATCTCAGAGGGCATTGTGGGAAATGAGCACAATGGAGATCAAAGAGTTTGAAACCAAAGTGCAGAACTGGCCTCGGTTCAGACAGTGCCATGTTATTCCTGGCAGATTTTCTGAACATAATTCAACTTTCAGATAGCGTAATTCTCACTAGTTCCTGTGCGGCTTCCTCTTTAAGTTGTTGCTTGATGGTGTAAGATAATGAAAACCTTGAATGAGCCAAGCACAGAGAAGATAACACAACAGGACTTTCTGTTCCTCCAGTGAAGGCATTTTGTTCTGAACTCACTCGGTGCAGAAAGATTGAAAGGTAGTTTGCAACATCATATTCTTTTCTTTGTTCTTGCTCTAGAGTATGCCTGGCTTACAAGTCACCTTTTTATTCTGTGTCAGGACTTTCCGTAGCCATTAGGGTCTGTCTTGAGTTTTCAACATCTGGCTGTTTCATGTGACAGTAAGTTGCTGTTTGCATAGTTAGGATCTACTTGTTTCTGATAATAATCAAATTATTTCCTTAATTATGAAGTGGCCTTTTATTGATTTTATTTACATTTATTGACAGCTGATATGGTTAGACATTCCTTATATGTTCTTTTGGACAGCTAATTTTACCTTTAGATTTCAGAGAGGGCAATAGCTACTCAAAATGGATTGCTCTTCCTTTACAATTAAATAATTCTTTAATTTTGTCTTCCACTTACAGTGATCACGTCGCCTGACCTGCACAAACATGGAGAGATATGGGTTGTCCCAAACACAGATCATGTCTGTACACGATTCTTTTTTGTGTAAGTCTAAATGCCCAGATTTGTGCTTTGCTGTCTTTTCTACAAATGAAATAGTGACTGAAAGAGTTATTTGCTCATTTTAGCTGCCAAATACAACAAACAAGTAATTGAACATCTCACGAGTCTAATGATTGTTACATTTCAGTAAGCTCACTGAGGAAAGCAATGGTTACATGATATTAATGTGGAAGAACTAAAGGAAAACATTACTTCTGACCATCTGCATATACACTAATGATGAAAGATTTTAGAACTGGGGACAGCAAAGGCAATAATGAAAATGTTCTATAAAAATGGATACACATTTCATATAATACAGGCTGGTAAGGGTTTGCATGTTGACTTGTGTATGTGTCGTCACTCAAGTGGAACAGCATTGTTTTCATTCCAAAGCAACAGCTGCGGTAAACCAGCCTGAGTTTTCACTCCACCTTTGCCTCTTCAGCACCACTTCCCCTGTCTGGCCACACATCTTCCCTGACCTTAGCAGAGAAATAATTTCAAGAAAGAACTGAGTTACTGGTTTTATATGTTTCTAAAAACAAGGTGAAAAGGTGATGTGGGTTATTTTTCGAAGTCAAAGTGGCATATTTTGCTACAGTCTGATATAAGTACAGAACTTTGTGTGTTTCAAATTTGATCCGTGACCCTGTGGTCGGGTTGTTCACTGTGACACAATCCTATAAAAACTATGATTTTCTTATGGTATTTATTTATTGGCTACAGGTTTCACAGCAATGGGTATAACAGCTAGAACTCTTGGTTTTATCAGATAGTTTGAGTTCCAACTCAACAGAAGTTAGGAAGAACAATTGCCAGGGTCCATAATCTCTCTAGGCTTTGTTAGCAAAATAAGAGCACAATACCTATGTGCATTGGATAGATTCTCAGCAGCAAGAAAAGGGCTCAAAAAGAACATTGGTTCCTTTATTACCCACAGTTAGATGATTTGCAAAGCTGTAATCGTGGGGCAGCAACACATCCAGTGTAGCAATTTAGATCTAATAGCTGTAAGATTGTGACACATTCCCAGGTCCAGATGGCAGAGACAGGAAGCAGTCCTGCAATCTTGTCAAAATCCACCTGACCAAACTCTACTGACTCAAAGTGGAGGCCAGTGGAGCACAAGGCTGAAGTCTATCCAGTTCAGCCTATGAGGGCCAAATGATGGCAGATAAGGCCTGTGAGGACCCGTGAGCTACTAAGAAAGCTGTCGAGACACATTACCTTACAAGATTATTCTGAGATTAAGTTAAGCCAATGTAGGTCTCTGCTGCAAAGCTCATAAAACATTCTCCTTCTTCTTGGCTAGTTGATTATTATCCACTGTTAGATGCTTGGCCCTCTGGAAATAAGCCTTCAATTACAAAATTACCTTATTGAGTAGGCTTGAGATATTGATAAAAGGATAACTCCAGGGTTTTTTTTTTTGTAGTCTATTGTAGCTTACAAAAATTCAGAGTTATTGAACAGAACAAACAGCCTTACATACAGAGTAGCTCAATTTCCAATATGTCTCTTCTATATTTTTATAAATGATACATAAAACACATGTAGGGGACTAACTATAGGAGAAGATGACTCTTGTTCTCCACAGAAGTGAATAGAGGCCATCTGATGAAAACCAGCATACCTGATGCTTTCGAAAATAATTCCAAGGGGAAATTTTTATTAAGATAATTTTCATTGCTTTGTAAACACAAATGGGATGTCATTTTTTTTTGCACCCTCAGTAGACAAGACTCAGTAGGTAAGATGGATAAATTCAGAATGCACTAAAGAGAGAATACACTCAGTCGTCATAGCACATTCCAATTACAGCTTTTAGTCTCTTCCTTCATAAAAGACCCAACCACAGGGTCCTGGTGCTGCACCTCCCTTATGAGTGTAGCATCTGGGAAAAGAGTAAGTTGATGAGAATGAGCATTAACTCAGCCCATATTGTTTTACTTTTTAAATTAAATGTTTTATTACATTGTGTGATCACTGATAATAGGAGCTTTGTCTCATGGTGAGGATGTAAGTTAATATGCATTTTTTACAGGGAGTAGAAAATACTAAAAATTAAGACAATTTCCATGCTAATTTGATTTCCCAGAACCATGGAGATTGCTGTATAATCATTTAGTGTCTTGTTCAGTATCTCACCCTCATGGCAGCATGGCAGAAGAGAAAAACTAAAGGGAGAATTCTAGGGAACCGACCAGTGAGTTACAAGGTATTAACATAAAACTGAAAGGACTGGACTGCTTGTGGGAGGAGAGGTGCATGTATGAAAAATAATTTTTAGGGTGTCTCTGACTGAATCACCTAAGAATAGATACTTCAGGCAAAATGCAGTGATTCAGATGTAATGACCAGATCCCAGCCCATTACCAGTAGTAGGAATTGTAAAGCCTGGTTTCCTGTCAACCTTGAATCACTTGTACAAACATTCAAAGAGATGTTGTGTGTAGATATGAGAGAGCTGACTTCCAAAGGGCCAGAAGATAGACTTAAAGCAGAAGATCGGGTACACAGAATGTCAGGACACACTCGGTGACATCTCACCCCCTCTTTGTTCCCTTTTCTCTCAGTCTTGAATCACATTTGCTATGTAGCACAGGCTGGTCTCAAGCTCTCAGTAATCATCCTCCTTCATCCCTCTGAGCGCTAGAATTTTAAGTATGCAGGCTAGACCACGTTCATTGTTTCACAATGAACAAGAGCGTTTTGAGAGATAGAGATAAAAATGTACTATTGTAATTTTTTATAATTAGGATAAAATAATAAAATCAGAGGTGGTCAACAGATCTGACAAAATTGCCAGGTATGGGCTCTGCCACGGCCCATCCCTGCTCAGGACATGGCCTTGAGAGGTGGGAGGCTCCTGGTTACTAAGCTGTGTGGGGAGCAAGGAAAGGTTTGGGGTATGTTTGCAAATTGTACTTGTCTGGAACTGAGAGCCTATGTGCTAGATGCTCTAATATTTCCTTAATTCTGACATGACATTGTCTGTGAAGGGTCGATGTACTTTGACTGGCAAATAAATGTAGAGTATGTACCCACTCTTATTTCTGAAAACATTTTAGCAAGTTCACAAGTCTTAACAGCAGGAAGGGTCACATAAAACATTTTATCTGAAGAAAATGGGGCCAAACATGTCAGGTCCTTGGGTCAAACAGATTTTAGTCCTATGTAAATTTCAGGAATCCCTCTTCAGTCCATTTTCCTTTTAAGCTGTATTTCAAACATCTCTTCCATAAAATTTCTTGATTAGACAAGAAGACTATGGTGTCTTGCCATTCCTGCAGCATATGGCAGAACTTACACATAAATTTAGCTCAGTTTGACATGTCAACTCCTGACAGCACCCCCTATTCTACTCCAAGTAGAAGATGAGCATCAAAGAATCTCCAGTGGGAGATGATTGAATTAGTGGCAAGCCTATTTCTTGGCAGGAAAAACCCCTTGCTTCAACTGTAGACAGAATGCTGTCCAAAAAGGACAAAACTTGGAAGCAGGTAAGTTGACAGCCTAGCTCTGCCAAGACAGGGTAGACAAGTCCTTCAATGTCTGTCAGAGAAACGGGGCCAAACGACTGAAGATTGATGCTTTAATTTATGGAGAGAAAATGGGAACTGTCCAGGCAGCCACTGGTATGTTATTTCTTAGTTTTGGAAGCTGCGGGCCCTGCACTTCCTATATAATCAGATATATTTATCCCTCTCAGGTCTCTGAGGTGGTTGAAGAATAGATAGCTAGAGTCTCATAATTAAATTTTGAGTTGTTTAGGAAGGAATCAAGAGAGTGTTATGGATTTAAGAAGATGTTTTTAAAATTGTGATGCAAGTTAGTATGAAAGCTGAGTTAGATATAGAACTTTAAACTCATGGAGATGGTTAGATAGTAGAATGTTAAAGTCAGGTGCCAAATACATATGGACTGGACATTGGGAATATATGCTAGGCCATATAACCCTCATAACTGTGGCCTAATTACCTCTGTTGTTTTGTATTGTATTTATTATTATAAGAGAAAGAGCCATTTGTTGGACTGAAAGGGCAAACTGTTGGGGGGAACAAGATATACCTTAAACTTAAAAAAAAAAAAAAGGAAGGGGTTGTGTGGGTTGAGGCGGAAGAGAGTGGGAGGATGGGACTGGAGGGGGGAGTAGGGAAGGGATTGCGATTGAGATGTAACTTGAAGAAATAAAAAATAAAGTAAAAAAAAAAATTAGCTCAGTTCACCTTTAGATTTAGTAAAAATCCTTGAAGCAAAATGTCCTCCCCTTGTGTTTCACTGCCCCACATCCCTGCAGGTCTTTGTATTTGATGTACACCTACTTGTCAATAACTTTTTTTTTTAATTTGTCTTTTGTGAGAGAGGGTTTCACTGGGCAATCCATGGTGCCCTTGAACTCAGCCATGATCCTCCTGCCTTAGCTTCCCAAGTGAAGGGATTAGATATGCTTTTGATTTGTTTTTTTTTAAATTTAAAATGTTTTAGGGTATATACAAGAAGAATGTATAAGATAGAAAATTTATAATGACCATTAGGTAAAATCAGCATCATCTTTAGTCATGAGTTTGTAAAAAATAGAAACTATTCAACTGTAGACATCAGCAGGAAGCAATTCACTTATTAAATTATAAGACCAGTTGAAGGCATCCCTTTGTGGATCATAAATTCTGAGATGGTCGAGAAATCCTGTATGATCTCTAACCTATACTAAACCTAGTTGATCTCCAACATTGCTTTCCAAGCTCTAGGCTGCCCAGTCACTTCCTTACAGTCTGTAGCAACTGTCTCTTGTCCATGAATGTCTCACTGCCTCACAGACGGGATCTGTTCCATCTCTCTTCTGCAGTGCCCATGCACTGTGAGGGTAGGGGAGTCTGGTGCATAGCTTCTCAGCCCCACCATTGCTGCTAGTTTCATATCTGAGATTGACAAGCTGTACAACATAACCGTGCTATGATTTTTTTCACTATGGAGGCTCTGTTCTTTCTCAGCGCCTAGGTTCTGCCCTCTACTCTGACCCTCACACTTGTGTGTCTATTCTCATTCTTCTTCCAAGTCTTCCTTTATGCTTCTGTCTTAACAGAAGCTTCAGCTCTTTGTGAACAGGGTCATATTATATGCCCAGGGCATATTTTTGTTGTGTTATCTTCATGACCTCCTCCCTTGCCCTGCATTCTTGCAGTCTCTTGACTATGTGGGTCCATTTGTCTTTGTGGACATGGTGGTTTTTTGGGTACGAGAGAGTGAAGCCATGCATTTTAACTGCTCAGGGACTCTTTCCTCTCAAACATCCTAACAATACCTTTAAAAAGAATAAATATATACCAAGTGAAACCCATTTTTAAAATCCCTTTGTAACATCTCAATGTCTGCTACCTATTCAGTAATTTCATATATCAAACATTAAAAGCTGAGCTGTGGTTTTCAGTGTCCTTTCCCTTGTTTATTATATTTACCTGCTCCTAAATTTTATATTTTTGCTATTTTCTCCTATCAACACCTTCATTCCTATAGATCTATCACCTGTCTCCCACAGAATTCATCAAAATGTTGCTTGTTCCTCTTCTAATTTTCATTCTCTGTAATTCATTGTACAATGACAGAGTTATTAATTATTACAATTTTTACACTGATGATACAGGTATGATATACAGAATTTTAATTTTGCTTTCTGGTTCTTTTGGGACGAGGTTTCTCTATGTCACCCTGGTTGTCATGGAACTCACTCCATAGACCAGAATGACTTCGAACTCGGAGACAGACCTTCCTGCCTCTGCCTCCTGAGTGCTGAGATTAAAGGTTCATGCCACCACCCCCAGCTTGATATCCAGAAATTTAAGACAGGAAAGAAGGAGAAACATTCTGGTTTTGAAGCTGTAAGTCATTTACATGCTGAACAAATGCTCAAACCCATAGCTGCATTCTCAGCACCTGTTTTTCAAAGCAAACTTAAGCGCAGTGTTTTCCACACCATCTCTGGCTTCCTTGTCAGAGGTGGCCTCTGAAGTCACCTTTAGTTTTGTGCGCTGTCTTCGCACTCCTGTGCTGCCTCGCCCCTGCTTCACCCTTGTAGTTTTTTGTATAGTTCTGTTTCCTCCCCTCATGAAGTTCTCTTCATGCTCGGGCACTCAACATCATAGATGACTTATGCAAAAGCAGTTAGTGCGTATTGCATGAAAACATCTACGTAATACTTAGTGATCTATGCTAATGAAAAGATTATATGTGACTCTGACGTTTCACAAACGATACATTGGTGATATCTGTGGAAAACTATATCAGAAAAACATCTAAGGATTGGAAGTATGGAGATAAAGTTTTAAGAAGTGTCATGCAGACGATAGTCAAAACTTGGGAGAGGCTGAAAGAGTTGAGGGAGTTTGAATATATCCACAAAGAAAAGGAACTGGGATTCATTGTGTGCTGGAAATCATTGAGCTGGGAGACTGAAGAAGAGTCAAAGAAATGAAACAGTGTAGCTGTGGGGGAGAGGGGGGAGGGGAGAGGAGAGAAAGATAAAGAAACAAGTAAGCAACGAGCGATGAGCTTTATGTCATGCATTTTACTCGTAAGAGATGACATCTCCCAAGTGCATCAACCAGGAGGGAAAATGTGGACAGTTGAGCCAAAAAAGGGGGAAAGTATGATTTTTACAGACAAATCCTTTTCATAGGTCAGGTTCACATCGCATAGAACGGAGGTGATAGCATAGAAGCTTCATGTCAGTTAGACCAAGCCTGTCCTACTCATTGAAAATCCAGACTATATAAGATGCAGTAGGTACACAGAGTGAACCAAAGCTGTAACAGAAGGAGCTGACCTGAATGGGCAGGTTAAAGTTACGCAGAGGCAGCAATCTGAAGTTGGAAAGTCAGAGGCTGGCCACTCAGCCTTCTCTCTCCCCACATTCTGGGTTTCTGTATGTCTTCTATTCAGGTCTCTTCGTGCAAACCTCTTGCTCTTCAGATACCAGTTCTGGAGAGGTAGTCTGTCTTGGCAAAACCCAATTATCTACCTATATGCCAGGCTGCCTGCTTTCTTTTAAGGAACGTGGACATGTCATCCGTGTTTATATAAAAACCAGATCAGTATGACCTTTTGAGCGTTTCTATTGGCATGATACATTCCATTATGACATTTCATAGATGTACACAGTGTATTCAGTTTTATTCCACCCCTTGAACTCTCATGTCCCACTCCACCTCCTGGTAATCCTCTTCCATTTTCTTAATTATAGGACAAGATGTTTATTTGCCCAATAAAGAATACTTTTACACAACCTGCCCCAAACTTCTGATTTAGTTTGAACAACTGTAATATTTTCTAATTCCTTTAAAAAAGAATGTTTTTATTATTTTTATATATGTGTATGTGAATGGGTTTACATGAGTTCATGTGTACCTTGTGCATGCAGATGTCCTCACAGGCCCAAGGGGCATCAGACTTCTTGAAAGTGATGTCATACGCCATTGCTTGTGAGCCACATGATACGGGTACTGGGAACCAAACCCAAGTCTTCTGCAAGAGCAGAGGAATTCTTGCTGTATAAGCATCTTTTTAGCCCCATGTATTGTTTTTCCATTCTTAATGTGGCATTTACTGTTTGATTTCTGGAGAAAATATTAGTGCGTGGACTGTGTACCAGGCATTTCAATGGGTTACTTTCTTATAGTAATGTTACAGCATTGGAGTGGAGGAGACATAGCAAAATGTATCCAAAGTAGAAAAATTGTGTGGTAAGAATCAACTGAGTTTACCAGTATCCTGGACCAACGGCAGGATAGAACTTGAACTAGATGCAAGTGGAATTATCACTCAGTGTTTAAGCAGCGTATTATGTAAGGAGCTAAGTTCCCATTTCTGCGTGTCAGTGTTTTATTTTGCCACCTCGTGCTATCTCAAGGGAATTTAAGCATGTTGAGGAAAAGCATGCATTAATCTCTGAGACACTGTACTTATGCCTCTGGTTATCTATTTTGAAGTAATTACCACTTCTCTACAGCTTCTTTCTTGAAGCCATTTTTATGTTATAAAATTAATTTATCACCTCTTTCACTCTGAATATTATCATTTCAAGTTTGAAAATTTGTTCTTTGGAAATCCTTATTGCCTAAGTCAGCTTATCTGAGGAAATGAATTATCTAAAATGTAATTGTTTCTTTCTCAAGCACTTAGCAGTCGCTGTGCTTTAGGATCGTGCCTTCACTTTTTCACTGCCGGGCTGAACTTAGCCAGCTTGCTATCTTATGTGAAGTAGCAGCATAAATAAAAACATATTACAGACAAAGAGAACAAGCGGCTAGTTGACAAAAAAAATTGATTATGCAAAGCAGTGGTGGAGCAGTTAGAAGGTGGACATAGCAAGGAAGCAGGGGTAGAATGGGAAGCCAGTGCAACCAGGTGGGAGGGGACATCTGAGACTGAAGATGCCCAGAACATAAGGAGCATAAAGAAGAAGGTGTCAGATTCTTTTGCATTTGATGTCACAGCAGCTGTTGGGAGAGATGCCTGCATTGCAGAAGACCCTGGGGTGTCTATAGGTCTGGCATTGTTTTGTGGGGGATGAACACTTAGCATTGAAATGGAAGGAACTGAATAAATTAAAGTTTGGCATAAAAGAGCATATATGCTGAGTTTCATCTTGAACACATATTACTAGATACAACTAAAAAAAAAAAATTACCCTGTGTTTCTGGTTTCCTTGGATTACTTTTAGGAATGTAGTAGCATTATAAAGCCATCTAAACACTGCCACCTTTGTACATGTTTCCTGTTTCTGCTTTCTGTTGTAGCTATGAAGATGGCCAGGTTGGAGATGCCAATATCAACACACAAGAAGGAGGCATTCACAAAGAGATACTGCGAGTAATTGGCAATCAGACTGCTACTGGTTAAAATACCACCATGTAACCAGATTTGAAGACCTTCCTCGGGTTCAAAGCTGGATTTTGAACTGAAGAAGATGATAAAAATAATTTATTGTTATTATAAACAAATTTAACCCTTTGAATACTGATTTTTCTTTTCTTAGTGTTTCTAAATATTTCACTAAGTACCTAAAATGGTATAAGATTTACCAATTGTAGGGTTATGGAATCTAGTAATAAAAATTAAACAGCACTTAAACTGAAGTTTGGGTTGCATACACAATAAACAGATTGAAAAAACAGTTTGTGCTGATATTTTTATATTAAATTCTTTAATTGAACATTTGGTATTATTGCTGCTATTTTAGGGCACTGAAATAGGATTGAGGTCACTTTCTAATGGCTTCTAAATCTACCAGACAGTCTGCAAGAAGTATAATGCCTGCACATTGTGGTGTGCTCAGTGTGAGTTACACAAAATTCAGATGCTGTGGGAGGGATATCGCTATTCTGATATCGCTCTTCTCATGGTTTTCCTTATAAAACAAGAGGTAGGTCCAGAGGCAGTGCTGGGTCCAAAGGCTAGGTAGCACACTTGTCTGTAGAGTTCATGTTTCAGCCTGTGCGATTGTGCACGTGTGTGCATGTTCATACATGTATTTGACCACAGAGATTGATGGCTTGCTCTGTCATTTAGTGGACAAAATCATAATCAATAGGCAGAAAATCTGGACATAAACCATGGTATGAGCTTAAATTTACTATAGTTCATTCACATATACAAAAAATACACACAGACCCTTTTTTTTAAAATAGTTTGAAGAAATATCCCACTGGTTAATATGACTAATTCAAAATGTTATCTGACAGTGAACTAGGGAAAAAGTAATGTCCCTGGTGGCTTATATATGTACTTAAATACTCAGATGACTTTTTAAAAAAGGCTACAGAATTAACAGAAAGTGCACACTTTATTTTTTCCAATGGAGTTTATTTTTAGCATATTTGTATTTTTATATTTTCATCTGCTACCTCTGCTAATTTTTTCATTTTGAGAAAGAAGTTAAATTTTGGAGCTTCTTTTACAGTAAAAGAACACATGCCTACAAAGAAAACTCACCCTTGCTTTCAGCACTTCTTAGTTAAGTTGTGTGCTCATCAAATATTTTTGCTTCTTTGAATCTTAGAGTCATAGGCATTTCAAGTTTTAAATGGCAAGTGTTTATTTTGCTACATGATGGATGTGTTTGGAATCAGGCCATTGATGAAAGCAATTTAATTGAGTCTGCCACCCTATACTTAAACCATGAATCAAGGCTCCTATCTGATTTTAATTTATGTAACAAAAAAAAACCATAGAAATGTGTCATCATTTCCAAGTGTGGTGTGATAACTTGCATGTATATTTCCTTTGGCATAAAAGAGAGGTCATGCCTATTGTCAGGAGTTACAATTTAGGAAGATGTTGCTTCTCATTTGTTTTCTTATACTACAAATAATTGAAATGCTACCATTTCTGCAAAACTATGGAATTGAAGAGGTTAAGATACTAATCAGTTTAATACAGTCTACTTAAAAATGCATTGATCTGTTTTGACTTGCTCCTCTGAACTAGGAAGTAACATTAGCATGTGAGATCCTATATTGAGTGTTCAGTGACCAGTTATTTGAAGACTTCTGTGGGATGAGAAAACATTTGCTTTTTTTCTACTAGACCTAATTCATTGTAACATCATTTTGAGATTTTCTAGACAACAAAAAAGGAAATAATTCTGTGGGTCATTTGACGTATGTTTAAAAATACAAAGATATAATTCCTGGATTTGAAATGGGGGGGAGTGTTTTAGGCTCCTCTGATTAGGCCACCAGTGAGAAACCTCCAGAAAGTCTGTAGAATGCCTCCTAGCCTAATTGAAAACCCACTGACCTGATCAGTTATGGCTCCATTTAATAGTTAGTGATCTGTAAGGAGTGCAGTAGTAGAATCTGATACCAGAAGAGTAACCTGTGCTTGTGCTAAAGGATATAATTTAGAGCAGGGAGAACTAGCATCAAAAACTTCAGCTGGAATTTAAAAATACAAGAAAATTTGCCTATCCAAGTAGAAAAGTAATTGGTAGTTTACTACCCACTAAATGCAAGACAGTGATGGGCTTTTTATATGTAAATGAGATATCTTAAAATGATCATCAAATTGTATTACTTTACCAGAATTAGTTTCCCAAAATTACATCAGAACTTTTGTAAGCAAATACTTTATTGAACTTTTGAAATTGGGACCACTATGATACTTTAATGAAAATGCTTACATTTCTAAAGGATGTAATTTCTGCTAATACCCTACTCCCAAAACTCAAGAAGGTCTCTAAGAGAATCAAACTCCACTATCATCCTATTACTCAGTTGCCCCATTAGAGTATTATTCCTTGACACTTGAGATAGTAATATATTTTAATAATCATTGGAAATCTATCCATTGACTTTTATAGTAGTACTATTAGTTCTTTGGTCATTGCTACTCAGTATTACCCAATTAATCAAACTTCATTCTTGGAGTAGAATAGAAAGACTCTTACTGGATTCATTCTTTCCTGCATTGCTGATTTTATGGAACGTTTCATTAGGAAGCATTCTCTACAAAAAGATGAAATGACTGGAAATTTAAGCAGAGAAAAGTGTAATAATATGTAAATAGTTCAGTCCTGCACAGTGTCTCATAGTAAAGCACTCTGTGCCCGGGAGTGTGATATGCTGTTAGTTAATCTCAGATGTTGGGTTTGGAGGGTTTTTGTTTTTTGTTTAATTTAAACTTGAATTTTAAGAGTGCCATATCTTTGGAGTTGCTGTGAAATACTGAAAAGAAATAAGAGATGAGTCCAAACTGCTACCATTATTCCTCCTTGGAAATTTTAAAAATTTGCAGTAGAAATCCCCAGAATTTCTACACAGAAGTCTGTAATCTGTAATATCACTTGAAGACTTTTATAAGTACTTTATGTAATAGTGTTTCATTAATCATAACTTGTTTCAGGACATGCAGTTTCAGAA
Organism: Lophiomys imhausi; assembly: GCA_907164525.1. NCBI lineage: Eukaryota > Metazoa > Chordata > Mammalia > Rodentia > Muridae > Lophiomys > Lophiomys imhausi. The sequence continues at coordinate 18,743 of CAJQZJ010027756.1, read as the reverse complement.
AGCATTCAGGACAAACTCATCCACAACTTTCATCCCAAAGTAATTCAGTAGCATAAAAGGCCACTCAACCTTGGACCATCTCTCATTCAGATAAGAAGAGCTTTCATCATAGCATTTAAAGCACATTAAAGAAACATAATATTCTATTGTCCTTCTGAATTCTTCATTCTAATACTACCTCAGCACTAACGAGAGACTGCTTATCAAGGCAAATTAGTTTCCAGAGTAAGGAACTAATACAATTTTACAAACAGAAGTCATCAAATAAATCAATAATTAAGTCTGTACTAGACACAGACATTGCCAGCTGCTGCCTAACTCTGCTGTAACATAGGCATTTTAGTCACAGTGATTAATGGCATAGTTAATGCTGAAATGAGTTATTTGAAAGGATTTAAGTGGCATAATTAGTTAATTAGATCACTGTAAGGTTCATTTTCTACATGGGCCAGTTTCATGTCCATTCACCTGAGAGCCACAGCAGTTACCACACTAAAGAGTTAAAGAGAGTTTAGGGAGCAAAAGAACAAAATAAGCCCAGATGCTATACCAGAATGGCAACCCAAATATTGAAATATTCTGGCAATTAATGCCTTCTAAATCTTTGTCAGCTCATATATGGATTTGATGTATTGATGTATATTATTACCCAGTAATTTTTTCTTGGGAATTTTGTACACACTATGAAATACAGACTAAGTTTTTATAGGCCAAAAGCATTTCAAGTAGTTTTTAGACAAAACATATCCATGAGTGTGAAAAAAGCTGTGTTGAAAAATAGGTTACATTACACATTTACCAGCGAGTCAGTAAAAAAAAAAAATAGTACTTATTTACATAGCCAACATAATTTAATGTTCTAAAAACAATTTCTTCAATTTGCCCAATATTTAATGTATCATTTGAGATTTTAAAACCGCAGCCACTCCTTTATGTAAACATTGAGGTATGCCTATGTTTCTTTGACTATACAACCTTCTTTACAGTATCTTTCTTGACTTTCATGCACAGAATAGTATTGCAACCTGCTATTTAGCCTTTGGTGCCTTAGAGTTACTATAACTATTTAACAATATGTACATAATGTAAATACTGCCAAGAGATCACTAAGGCCAAATATTTTCTCTATTCACTTTTTATTGCCCTTGCTTTCTATTGCTACTTCAGCCTCTTTTATCCAGCTTTGTAATAGTTCTAACATTGTAGCCAATGTAAATGTTTACTTTCAATAAATCTGAATTTGTTCAACAAGTGTATATGTGGGCACTATTTTGAAGACTTGGGGAGGCCCTAATTACGCCTGCTGATAAATCTTTCTTCTAAGGACTGCATATTGGATGGTCTCAACAAACTTTAAAAATGATGGTGCATTTTTGGCTTGAAATTTATTTTAAAACAAAGGGGGAAAGACAAGGAAAAGGCTCTTGCTATTATTCTCCACATAGTTGCAGTAGGTGTAATTGGTTATTAGAATGCTGTTATACCTTCAGATTCTATATCAGTTCAGATTCAGAAGTACAAGGCAGAAACAAGATTTGTATACATTTTATAAGCATCTGCTCATAGTGTCTGTCCTTTATATTATCAGAAGCATTTCAGTTGAATGGATTTTTTTCCAGACTGATTAGTAATCGCAAAATTATAGGGGGAGGGTGGGAAGGAAGTGAGACAGAACTTTACTCTGTTGCCTAAGGCTGGCCAAAGACTCAAGTATGTAACTCAGGCTTCCCCAGAATTTACAGCAAACCTTCTGCCCCAGCCTTCTAATTGCTGAAGTTACAGACCATGAGACATGTTTAGTTACAAGAAGATTTTTAGTTTATGTGCTGCAGAATCAGGCACACAAGATGATTTTTAAGCATCACTTTTTTTTCCTTTATTTTTTATTTCTTCAAGTTACATCTCAATTGCAGTCCCCTCCCTATTCCCCCTCCTCTTCCCTTTTTTTTCTTTTAAGTTTAAGGTGTATCTTATTTCCCCCTACAGTTTCCCCTTTCAGTCCAACAAATGGCTCTTTCTCTTATAATAATAAATACAATACAGTACATCAGAGGTAATTAGGCCACAGTTATGAGGGTTATATGGCTTAACGTACATTCCCAATGACCAGTCCATATGTATTTGGTACCTGACTTTAACATTCTACTATCTAACCATCTCCATGAGTTTAAAGTTCTATATCTGACTCAACATTCATATTAATTGCAACACAATTTTAAAAGTATCTTCTTAGATGTATAACACTCTCTTGACTTCTAAACAACTCAAAATTTAATTATGAGACTCTATCTGTTCTTCAACCACCTCAGAGACCTGAGAGGGATAAATATATCTGATTTTATAGGAAGTACAGGGTCTGCAGCTTCCCAAACAAAGAAATGACATACCAGTGGCTGCCTGGACAGTTCCCATTTTCTCTCCATACATTACAGCATCGCTCTTCAGTCGTTTGGCCCCGCTTCTCTGACAGACATTGATTGTAGAGCAGGGGTTATGAAGGACTTACCTACCCTGTCTTGGCAGAGCTAGGCTGTCAACTTACCTGCTTCCAGGTTTTGTCCTTTTTGGAAGCATCACTTTTTTTAAACCACCTCATTAACTGAATAAGATATTAGTCTTCAAATAAATACGGCCCTCTAAACATAATAACATGATCAGTACCTGTTTATATTCTCATAATAAAAATAACTTTTTGCTTGTGGTACATTTATAATTGAGATTTCTGTACTTTTAAACAGAAAACTTCTGTTTAGTAGACTTAGTTTTATTACCTCTAAAAATAGTTGATAAGAATGCCATATGTATGTTGGCAGTCAGAATAAAGACACAAAAGGAGTAAAATTTATATGATGCTTATGGGCTTCAATATATGTGGAACTAAAATGGGTTTGGGAATAATTCAAGAATAGTATAAGCCTAATGATGCTGAATGGAAAAGTCAAATGCCAGTGCTGTTGGGGAAAAACAGATCATTTATAGCAGAGCAGTGAGGAAAATAGCACAAAAGACGCATGAGGTTAGCATGGCACACAGTCTCCTAAGCTGAGGACTTAATCAATAGTACAAATAAAATTATACCTCAGGGAAAATAGTTGTAAAGAAGTAAAGGTCTTGGGTGAACTTACAATAGTCTTTGAAGGAGGTTTACATTAAACAATGAGAAAACAACATTTCAAGTGGTGTTTTGAATTTTTAAGCTGGTGTAATGAATGGAGTGTTATCTAGTCAATTGATCCAATACACAATTCTCATACATAATCTTGTATTCACTCTAACCTTTGGGCTATCCAGATTCATGAGACTTGACAAATTCTTAGATGATTGAAATCGAGACATCTTTGCCCTTTTTGAAGATTACACACATGTTCACAACATCTCGGTTTTGTTTTTGGTAATGTTTTTATTTGAAGACCTGAGTAATCTCTAGATCTTTCATTTCCCTCCAGCATTTTCTTGCCATTCTCTTCATAGGAACTTTTCTAGAGTGTGGCTCTCAGCTCTAGAGTCACCTCATTTTACTTTTACTAGTTTTTGACTTTCTGCTCTCATAATGATCACTGCCTAGTCTGGCAAAAACAAAACAAAAAAAAAAGTCCTAATTAAAAAAAAAAAACTTACAGGGATGTTTTATTTTAGATTCCCTGAAAATTGGCTAGATATTATTTGGCTTCTGCTTCTGTTGCCAAATGTTAGTTCCTTTGATTCAGACAAAGATAATTTGTAATTTACCTAAGAAAATGTGGCGTTTTCAAAGATACAAAACATCAATAGATTAAAAATGGTATATTTAATGTCATAAACATGTGTTTATTAGGCAGGATCAATTTTAGATGAGAGTTTATAACTGAAGAAAAAGTTTCCATAGATGTTCAGATTTTCCCTTCAACATAACTGAAATATAACTATGGATAGGTGTCCTTGCTCTAAGCTTCATGTTCTATTTTCTGAGTCCTCCCCACTAAACTGTTCCTAATAAACCACATTTGTTATTGACAAGATATAAGGTTGCCAAAGCAGATGATATCAAAATACAAATTATCGTGGACTCATGGGAAGACTCAATGAACGGAGTTTTGATTGCTGAAAAAGCTCTATTAGGGAAATGTGGAACACGACTGCATGAGCTAGATTGGATTTTAGTCTAGGGAGATGGAAAGGCAGTATACCTCAATATAATTGCAATGTGCAAAGTTGTCAGCCCTTGGGTGAGTGACATCATGAAAGCAGAGATTTGAAAGCATGCCGGCAGGAGTTATTCATAAAGGGTTTCTGAAAAAGAATTAAAAGACAAAAGGGAATGTTGGAAATCTTCTGTAGTAAATCTGATTGTAATGGAAGCCAAGAGAGTGCTCAGAAAAGACTGAGTATGTGTATCACCTGGGAATGATATTTATGGGGTAAGGTTCAGTGAATGCATATTCATGTGAAAAAGAGATATTCTGAAATATATATATATATAGTTTTATAAGCACTGAGGTGGGGAAAATGACATTGGTAACAGTTTAATAAGAATTCTTATGTCCTAATATTTATTCCCAAGATTTATCAGATTGTGTACACACACACTTGTGCGTGTGTGTATGTGGGTGTGTGTGCCTGTACATGCCTGTACATGCCTGTACACTGCACTTTAGTCTGACATACACCTTAAAATGATCAACCAGGAAGATGGCATCTTTCTCTTTAAACTCTAGTTGAATACACAGTCCACTGCAAAGGACTCTGACTTCTTGTAGTCCGATAACTCCCAAATATTCCATTTTCCTATCTCCATTGAGCTTCAAAATAATAGGATCAAATACCACCAAGCAAATATCTCTTTGGGACTGATCAAGGACACCCAAGACGAACCAATGTCCCTGCTCATCACTGTTCTTTTCTTCCTTTTGTCCACTTGCCAATGAACCAAGAAATGTCCTCACTACCCACCTCTTGACTCCAGTCTGAAGACAAATCAACTCGCTATTATTTTATTCAATTCTACCATTCAGTCAGTTCTCCTACCCTGTTAATTCCCCTTCTGTGTCTTAACTGTGTACTCACTTATTTTAAGCCTTGTTTGCAACTTCCTTTGTTAAGTTTTATGCGGGTTATCCATATGCCCTCTGAACAGCTCTGCATGACACAATCCACTGCCATCTGCCAGGAATAGACTCGACACATGAAAAACCAGCCTTTTTTTTTTTTTTTTTTTTTTTTGCAGATGTTCTCTGAAGTCTCATGTCACTCAGATGTAGCAACCAAGCAGTTGACAGAGCACACGTTAGACCTTCCAGGTATTTTATAGTACCAGCTAAACAGGCACCTCGAGCTTCCTACTCATCTGTTCTTCCTAACACCTAAGCCAGAGTGACTTTCTAAAATTTAAGTCTGACTTTGTGAGTCCTTTTCTAAAAACCTCCAGGCTCCCCCATTCTCTCGTATAAAAAATTCTCATATATACCATTGAAGATGTGACCCCTGCTTCCCTCCAGCCTTACTTTGCATCCTTCAGCAGTGGGTCTGCGTGGTTCACTGAGGGTTTGAAGAGCCTATTGTTTTTCATGTCCTCACACTTGCTCTTCCCTCCAGTTCTGATCTCCAATTTCTATTGACAATGAATGTGATTTCATTTCACCAAAAATCTTCCTTCACCTTCTAACTACAAACTAGATAGTCCTCATAAATCTCCCAGAATCAAAACAGCTCGTCTTTCTCCTCACAGTAGTATAAAATCTCACCAGTTTGCTTGCTTCTTTCCCCATGACCACCAGGCTTAGATTATTTTTCCTTTATTATTATTTTTCATTAATATAAAAAAGAATTGTTTTCAGTATGATATTTTCACACATATATAGCATTCTATTTTGCTCATATTCCACCCCAGTTTCATTTTCTTGTGTACCACACCCTTCTCATGGTGGTCTCATTTCTTCCCTCATATCCTCCTAACAGTCTCCCTCCTGTTTATGATATATAATATATATGCATACCTATGTGTATATATATTTATGGATATGTATCCCATATATGTATATGTCCATATATATACATATATATATTTATTATACGTGTATGAGTGTTGTGCCTGCATGTATGTCTGTGACCCTGTGTGTACTTGTTGCCCTTGCAGGCCAGAAGAAGGAATGGGAACTTCTGGGATTGGAGTTACAGTTGTGTGTACTTTGAGGGTACTGGGAGTTGAACCTTGGGTCCTCTGGAAGAACATCAACTTCTCTTAAACACTGAGCCACTTCTCCAGCCCCAGAAGCAGATTTTTTTTTATAGTACTTTGTCATTTGGTCACACATATACTCTGTAAAATTACAAATGTCTATCTGATAAAGGTAGTTTCAAATATGTGACAGGACTGAAAATATTTAGAATGGATATTCTAGTGGACATAAATTATTTTATTTATAAATCTAAATTTTTCTATTTTACAATTTGGTGAAATACAACAAGTCGAAGCTAGCTGTCATTATCATCTTTATCATCATCATTATTATTACAATTATCCCCTCCTCCCGCTCTAATACTGCACAAAAATACAGGAATCTATAAACTGCAAGCATCTATTGACTCTCTCTGTCATCCTGGAAGAAAATGTTTTCATCTTAAGTATAGATCAAAGGAACCTTGACTGAAAGGTCATATTGAGGACCCAGAACAAAACATAAAATCAAATACTTACACATTTACAATTTAATGTTAGCAATTTGCATAATGGAAGGATCATTGCTTTGCTAAATAATTGCATTAAATAATGCACATCCCTGACATATTTAAGAGTTAATTTCCAGGTCATTAACTGCTTGACATACAAGAAACTGGGATACTTTATACTACTGTCAATAAAAATAAATGAGTAATGGAATTAACACATGTGTAATTACAAGTCAGCAGGTAATTAAGGGTGCTTCCAAGGGAATTGCTTCCTTCTGACAAGCTGTAAGTTGTAACAAATCTGAATTTTATTACATATGCTACTCTGGCATCTAACTTAATTTTCCAGCTATATAACTGGCAGCATTTCCATTCTTTATGTGTTTCCTGGTTGATTTCTCAGTATCTATTTAATACTTGCAAGTCACAGCAAAGCTAATTTTCTACTTCAGTTGTACAGCAACCTTAGAATGATTTCACTTTTTGTAGTTTGTTCTCTGAAAAGTTTTCCTTTAAGTTGTTGCCTTGTACAAATACACCCATAGTTCAAGATGGTGTTCATATTACATGAATCCTCCTTGACTCAAGCAGCCATAAAAAAATCACCCTCCACACTCTGCATCCACAGTATTTGTAATTCATGCTGAGCCTCATCTTAGGATTACTACTGTTTCTTGGGCTCTTTTTTAAAATAAATAAACAAATAAATATTACATTCCATTCCTTAATACCATCCTTTATCAAATACAATAATGTCTCTGTATTAATGTTATGTTTCATTGTGTACACTTACTGTGTTAAACACTGAGTGTTAAATTTTTAAAGACTGTTTAATGGCTTTGTATTTCTATTAATATTATTGAAGGACCTGACAAGAGAGTGAGTCCAGACTCAGATAGAAAGTAATCACAGTTTTTCTTTCTTCAGTACTTTCTCCACTTTTCACTACAAGAATGACTTTGAGGAGAAGTGTGTGGTCCCTGTTGCATATCATACCATAATAACTTAATAACACATGTTCCACCATTTCCACTTCATGGGAATGTGCTTAATTTGTTGGGTGTGAAAAATACTGCTTATTCATTGGATATGAGGCATGATACGAAGTTATGCATTGACAGTCGGAATGCATCTGAATACTGCACAACTTGCCTTTCAAGGCATAACATTTATAAACACATGTATAAGTGAATATGAAATTCCACATGCATATTTATATGTTTAGTATCAGTTCTGATATCATCTCCTTCCGATAATCAAATGTATATATTGGCTTGCATGGTTCTGGTTAGGAAAGTTTAGAGAAGCCTGCCAGCATATTTTCCCATCAAATAGCATTTTGGTCTCTTTCTAACTAGCTTTTCTCTCTTCAAGGCAACTTTCTTCTCAAAGTCACCATAGGGAAAGTGTTTCTCTTGCGTCTGTCATCTCAAACTGCCAAGATTAAATCCAGAATATCTGAGTCCTATTGTCGGTTCTCAAATTTTGTTATGTATCCAATTCATCTATAGATTGTACTGGGCCATGACAAGCATTCTGTAGGAGATTGTCTTTCACCTTCAAGGCAAGATTTTTGTCAAACACTCTAGAGACCAGAGGAGAGTACTTGATAGAAGTGGCTACATTCCAGTGTCATGCCTTGCATCACAATTGAAACATTGGATGGGAAACCAAAGATGCTGTTGTTTCATTTCCTCCAAATGGATCCTACCTCCTCCAAAAGCATTTTAACCTCGTGTGAAGAGTGTTCCCAGTTCTTCCTCTGTGTTTTGTGTATGATAAAAATCATCCAATTTATGCTGCACTCTTAGCCAAGCCAAGATTCTCATTAATTCCTGCGTCTAGCAAATCCCATAATCTTAATTTTATCTCACCCCAACTTTTTTTTTTGTCGTTGTTCTTTGAGAATTTTATACTATGTGTTTTGAACATGTGGGGTTACACAGCCTCACTTAGTATATGTGAGTGTGGGCTCATACATTAAGGAAGATAGCAAGCAGACCTCGGGGAGCAAATTAATTAACATTAGAATTCATAACAGATCACCCCACATCCTCCCACCCCCACTCTCTCCCCCTTAATTTTTTTTATTGGTATATGAGTAGTTTCCCAACATGTATATATTTACTCCACATGCTTTCATGGTGCCCACAGAGTTCAGAAGAGGTTGTTGGATATCTTGGAACTGCAGATGTGAATGGTTGGGAGCTACCATGTGAGTGCTGGAAAACAGACTCAGGCACTCTGCATGAGAAACTTGTGCTCTAAAAAAAAGAAAAGAAAGAAATTTAAGGCCAGGCATGGTGGTACATGCCTTTAATCCCAGCACTCGGGAGGCAGAGGCAGGTGGATCTCTGTGAGTTCAAGGCCAACCTGGTCTACAAAGTGAGTCCAGGACAGCCAAGGATACCCAGAAAAACCCTGTCTTGAACCCCCCCCCCTCAAAGAGAGAGGGGGGAGGGAGGGAGAGAGAGAGAGAGAAACTTGTGCTCTAAACCAGAGCCATCTCTCCAGTCCTGACATTGACTTGTACATTTCTTAAGGACCCTTAGCTAGTAATAGCACCAGATTTGTTTGTTTCTTCCATTGGGTTGAAAGCTCTTCTGAAATTTTGTATGTTTTTATTTCTTGGTAACTTCCACCACTGGAAGTAGCAGCAAATCTTTTCAAATAAAGTGAAATAATATCGTTTGACAACTGTGTGGACAAAATAATGATGCTAATAACAATGCTGATTATATATGGTTTGGTCAGTTTCTTTTGTTTCTTCTTTCTGGTCAGTACTGAGAGTGAAGCAGACCTAATGGACAACAGAGCATTTTATTGCTCAGTCACATCCCAGGTGCTTCAGGCATCTCTAAGTGATTTCTTCTCTTCTACTCTAATAGTAGTAAGTTATGAAACCACAGTGATATATCTCTACCCTGTTTTGTGGGTTCAGAAAAATAGCTGCCTGTCCTGTGAACAACAACAGGAAAAACAAAACAAAACAAAACAAAAAACCTCTCCTCACTCCATACCTCCCCCTCCAAACTAAACCCAAACCTGATCCTTACTGTTCTTTGATATTCTGCCTTGTAAGTATAGCAGTCTGATTGCCCATCACATCTTGTTTTCCTACATCAAAACCAGGACAAGCACCAAGAGGAATGGCATGTTTGTTGGCAACAGAGTGAAATGTACCAGGCTAGCACCAAGACTGAGGATTGCCTTACCTTACAGCTCTGCAGCCTTGAGTCTGCTGTCATGTTCTTTCTCATGCTCATGAGGCATAAACTTCCTGTTTCTGTTTTGGAATTCTCCAGAGATTCACCAAGACAAATTAATTTTGATTTTAGATGAAATTTATTTCATGCCTTTGAGTATTCAAAGGCTACTTCCCACCCCTACCCACATAGGTAGAAAGAGAGAAATGGGAACAGTTCTTAAGAGATTGTAAGAGCCAGAGGGAATGGGAGTTTGTTGTGAAACTTTGTCTCCTAGGAATATCAGAAGCTACATCTATAACTGCTCATCAACATGACTGCCTAAACGTGAGCTGAACAAAGATGATACCTATAGACAGGGATGGGGGGGACTTATAAGTCCTCAACTCTACACAAAGACATACAAGCAATTAAGACATGTTGAAAGCTGGAGAAATTGTCTTCCTCAGGAAAGAGCACAGGAATTGATTATCCAGTATAAAATGATCAGCTCTGAAACACACATACAAGTAACATTATGTAGACTGACCAAGTTGTGTTTATGTATATATGAATAAACACACACACACACACACACACACACAGAGAGAGAGAGAGAGAGAGAGAGAGAGAGAGAGAGAGAGAGAGAAAGAGAGAGAGTTAACAACTATTAATGAAAAAGAAAGCCCTGTTCATCCTGAGTGAGCTAACCCAGACTCAGAAGGATGCACATGGCATCTATTCACTTATAGTCAGATTTTAGCCATATAGTACAGGATATCTATACTACTACCAATGCACCAAAAGGAACGTGGACATAGACTTTGTTTGTTTGTTTTTTAGTTTTCTCTCCCTGGCAATGAGACACTTCTCACTGGTGGTACTGCCTTGTAGGCCCCCAGTGTATGAGGAGGCTATTGACCATCATATGACTTCTGAACTGGGGCAAGGGACTGTTATGTACGGACACTCCACTCCAGAGGAGTGGGATGGAAGGGTTTGAGGGTAGAGGGTGGGAGGGCGGGGCTGGGAAGGGGGGGGAAAGAGAACAATATGATGGAGATGTAACCTGAAGCAACAAATAAATAAATTTATTTATTAAAACAAAAAAAAGAATTTGAAAGATAACAAAGAAGAATATATAAGGGGTGTTGAGAGAGGAAAAGGAAACAGAAAATGTAATTAATCTCAAAAATAATTTAAAGAGATTTACATCATAAACAATTTGCTAATTCCTCAGAAAACCAAAGGTAGCCATGGTTTCCTTTATTTACATGAAGTGCGGAAGTGTGTGTAGCAGGAAAGAAGGAAGGAGACTGCACTTCATACCAGACACAGCAGACAGAGGATAGAATCCAAGTCAAGACAGTCTTCAGGGAATGAGGGGAGCAAGTTAGCTGTGGAATAATGGAGGATCCCCCTAAAACTAGCAAGAATATCAAGAGTTATTGCTTCCCAGCCCGCCAGCAGTGATGCCTCCAGTGACACAACTGTACCCCACCTCTCATTCTACCATTTTTACTTTGAATTTGAAATTCGGTAACTTACTTGATTTTCTCCATATTCCTGGGTTCCAATAATCTGGGCACTGGCACCAGAATAAGTACGCATTTGCCCTCTGTTTCTCATTTTGTTTATGATCTACATAATGATATTTTGCTGCATCATAATTGTGAACATATTTTTATCTGTAGCCCACTGTCACAAACACATTCCAAGAACATGTGTTCACTTATTGCTACATACACCATTCTGGTAGGTGACAAAATGAAGGGTTGGTCTGTGTTGGGTTGTGACACAGTTGCCAAGGTTCTGAGGTTCTGTCATCTAAGAGTCGCATAGAAAAGGAAAGCAAGGTAAGTGGAGTTTAGGAATCCAGGTCACCAGCACCCGGTTCCTCATGACCACTGACAGCCCTCACAGCAGCAGATAGATCAAAATGAAATGCTTAAAGGCAGTGACCGCAAGTGACCTCTATTAAAACTGGCAAATACTCAACGTTAAATATTATGTTCAGACTACAAGATATTATTCTCTTCACATGGAAGAGAGGTCCAGTATGTTCACTTTTTCAAAGAAAACCTGTGATTTATTTATTAGCCTTTTATTATTTTACAAAGCACAGCTTGGAAAAGAAGGTGTACACTATGCACTAGGCTCTTTAATTACAAAGCTGTGCCCTCTACCTCCACTGGATTGCTGGTCCCTGTGAAACATGCCTCCAACTTCATCTTCTCCTCCCAATCCAGTGAATTCAACACTTTTCTCTTTTTGCCAGTGTCTGTTGAAAGCGGTGTTATTTTATTTTACACTGTAATTAATTTTACAGGACTTAATACCTCTACCTCCCTTCCAGCCCTAGGTGGGAGAGAAAGAAAGTTAGAGGGGAAGAGACATGGGTCTCTTTGATTTACTTCCTGCTGATAAGGGTCGTAGGGTTCTTTTTACGGGCAATACTCAACTCAGTAGTCAGGATATCCAGTAGTCCAGTAAAGGAGGAAATACAGCAAACCAGCAGACACAGCAGCAGGACAGACAGCAGCAGTGTGGGGGTGGAGGGATGGGGGTGGCAGGTGGGAAGCCCCAGCAGGGAGAGCAGCAAACTCTTCCTCCTTTGGAGCAGAACCCCCTCCCCGCCCCCCAGGGGCTCTGGCTTTTTATACCTGGTACTTCGAGTTAAATTTCCTCCAGCTAGCAAAGTCTTGGCCTTGCTAGAACATAAGACACATATTGATTACACCTGTGGATTAAATAAAACAGTCCCACACCTGGGATTAAACAAAAACATTCTCATAACTGTTTTTTTTTAAATAAACAAAACTCTTCCCACAAATGACCAATGAACACACCAGCAGCCCTTTGTTATTCTGCAGCATTTCAATTTCCGTTGCTCAGAAGGTGCCAGATCTTTGTCCTCCATGTTTCAATCTCTCTGTCTCCTGAGGACCCATGCTGTGGTGAGCCTCCTGTCACTTCTCTACAGCTTTAGCTAGCATTGGTAGCAGAGGCTTTGCAGAATGTTTTGTTTCTCCCCCTTCCTTAACACTCTGTTTAAAATGCTAGGATGGACAGACCTGTCCTGTGAGTGTCTCAGGTGATTCCAGGTTCATTTAAGTTTCCGATCAAGATTAACCATCATATATGGTATAAGGTACAAATTATGAGGAAATATTGATTTAAGAAAAAAAACATAAATTTTAAGGCAAAAACTATAATTTTTTTAATCACAAGAAAATTAATGTAAGCCAGGCAGACTAGATCATGAGTAACCAAAATAATTTCTAGAAGCTGATGGTTTTTAAACAAAGATAGAACTGAGTGTCACATTAATATGTACTGTATTATTTAGTCCTATAAAGTTTAATATAACTCAAACTATATAACTAGATGTCAGCATCACAGTTATTGAAGAAAGTGCAATTACTAAAAAGTCATGGGAGCATCTCAAAATGAGAGGATACTGGTTTCTCTAATGTTACAATTTTTAAAATTTTAGCAACATACAATTGTATACTTTACAAAAATTCTTGGAGCGTATACATATTTATGTTACATATTACAAATTATATATGAAAACATTTTTTTAAATGCACCAATATCATTTAGCAAATATAATATGATTATTGGCCCCTTGCCATTAAAGAATTAAAAGATGAAAAAAATTAATGGTTGAATGGAAACAAGCATTTATACTTTCCATCCCTGTAAACATTGGCATACAGTAAGACCCAATTGGTAGTTATTAAGTAGGCAAACTGAATTAATCAGGTCATTAGTGACAAATGAATGACAAAGTTAAGATTTAAGAAAGATTAGCTATATGGCCAAATATAAATATTGACTGTTGGCTATATTTCTGTTGCCCTTACAGCGTCTGAACTGACTTCTTTAAAAAATGATTAATCTACTTATATATATAAAATATAATATAATATATATATTAATGCCTCTTTTAGTCTTGTAAGGCCAAAACCCCAGAATTACTTATATGAATCATGTACCTTGGTTCTTTCCTACATACTTGTTCTTTCCTAAATGAGCTAGTCACACACCATGGAAATGAATTAGTGACAGCAAGATCACAGTTAAAGCCTGTAAACAGCATCTACTGAAGCCTAGGAATTTAATCATATGTTATGCTGAAAAATTCCAATGAGTTCTCATACAAACGCGTCCATGTTCCAACAAGTATGGTTAGGATCTAAAGGAAGAAAGGGGACTTTTAAGCAACAAGAAATGCACGGAACCCTCAGGAGAGTGGAAAGGCTGGATGAGCTTCTGCTGTTTCATTCTCTTCTGGTGCCTGGGCTTTAATCTTAGTTCACCCCCTCTCTACACTTACTCCTGTATGCCTGGTACATTGATGGAAAATAGGTTTGTCATTTTGTAATAGATTATAGAAAGCAACTAAAGGCATTATACAACATGTGAATATAGGTGGCAAAGAATCAAGTGACTACCATGGCCCAGGTAACTGCAGTTGACATTGAGTGGATTCAGAGAGGCTACAGTATGTCAGTCCTAGAGTTTCAGCAGTGTTTAGTCTCTGCAGCACGCAGTAATAAGAAGGATGGTGATGGCAACTACAGCGTATTCGGGGCAGTCCTTGCACTTACTTCATATATCCTACTCAATGTCAAATTCAAAGAACTTTTGTTGTTGATTCCGTTATTTTTCTCATAGTCTACACATTAGAAAACCAAGGCTGGGAAGGTGCACAGGCCTGCCTGAGATCACATATTCAATGAGTCGTAGGTTCACTGCTGTCTAGGTCAAGCTCATACACTAAACTGCTCTGTGATTTTCCCTCTCTCATCTTCAGCTCAGAACAGTCCAAATGCCCAAGATAAGATAGTTTGCATGTAGCTCTTTGCACTTGCACTTTTTTCTTCCTTTATTTCTTTTCTTTTCTTTTCTTTTTTTGTCATTTAGAATGTCCCAGAGAAAGACCTTGTTCAGGGAGAAAGTCACAGGAATGAGAATGAGAAAAACGGTTGCTGATATACATGCTACTCACACTTCTGGAGCATTGCCAACAAGTTCATTAGAATCTTGGAAGTGTCTTCCGGAAGAGCTTGAGATCCATTCTCTGGACACCATCTGCAAGAAGGTGTCACCTTTGAAATAAACAGAACAAAACCTGGAAGTTGTCATAGTTCGTGTCACCTGGGATGTGGTGACACTGATCATCCTCAAGACTGTGTAGCCTAGGAAAGATAACAAACTGATTAAGTTCTAAAGCAAAATGGGCTTTAATATACTGAAAATAAAGTTCATTCATAGAGCTCAGGTACCCATGGGTGAACAGGAGCTGGACTCCCTTTCACATCCTGCTCTAAGTATGCACTCTACAACACTCCCCCAGGAAGCAGTTTGTCAGGTGCAGAGGGAACCACAGATGATAAAGGTGATTCACCATGTGTGACTTCCTTCTTTTATCAGATAAATCATAATACAGGATGTAGGAATACGAACAAAAAAAGCAGAATAAAATGCTCATAGGATTCACGAGGACAGAGAATACGTTTCTGATTTGGTTCTCACTCCCCTGGTCCTGTCGACCTTGCTTCAGCCCCCTTCTCACCCTTTAGCTGCTCTACCATGTCCCATGGATCCTGTAGACTATTTCACATGTGTTTCATTAACCAGCTTCCCAAAGGACTTAAACGGTTGAAGGCATTAACTGCAGATTGAAGACATATGAAAGGAGAAGGCATTTCAGAGCAGCTTTGTACCCCAGGTGATGGAAATAACCTTGACAGTTGTCACAGGCTGTTCTGCTATTCTCTCTAGGAGGCAGCCTCTCCCATGGACCCTTCTTGCAAGTACAGGGTTCAACATTCGGTGAGCATAACACTAAGCTTGCCTTCTGCATTCTGTTCCTCTGTAGAGCTGTAGAATTTGAGCCGTTTCTCCTCAGTGGCTCCAGCTAGCTTTTGCAAGCAGATCACCATGGCTGCAGTTGCTAAAGGGTGACCCTGGCTCTTGGCCTCTTGTAACACTTCCCTTCCAGCCTTACTTCTCTTTAGATGAGAGCAGTCTCCTGAAATCACTCACTCATTTCTAGGTTGACTCCCTGTTTCCAATTTGGATTAGAATCTCCTCCAGCTGCAGCCTGTCATCTTGCGTCAGATCTTCTTTGCTGTAAATACTCAATGTTCTAACCTCCCTACCTCCCTCCTTACTTCTTTCTTCCTCCCTCCTCCCTCCTCTCCTTCCTCTCTTTTCTTCTATCCTTTCCTCCCTCTTTTCCTCCTTTTTCGTTTTCTTACATTTGTCTGTTTGTTTGAACAGAGATTGAGGTAGTGTCTCGTTGTATAGCCCTAGCTAGCCTAAGACTTGTTCTTGAACTTTGAGGGGTCAGGTATGGTGAGAGCTGAGATGAAAGGTGAGAGGGCTGGGAGAGAGAAGAGAAACTGATGGGGGAAGCATCTCTGGAACAAGCGAGAGACCTGCCAAAGGGTATGCTCTGCGGGAAATATACAAATGACACTAGCTGAGACTCCTAGCAACTGAGGACATGGAGATAGGAGTGACTACCTCCTAGCTTGGGGGGATTTCCTGTGGAGGCAGGGGGACACCATCCCACCCACAAAACCTACAACCCATAATTTACCCTGCCTACAAGATGTACAGGGATAACGATGGAACAGTGATTAAGGAAATGGCCAACCAATGACGGACACAACTTGAGACCCACCCAACGGGAAAGGGCCACTCCTAACACTATTAATGATACTCTGCTATGCTTGCAGACAGGAACTAGCATAACTACCCTGTGAGAGGCTTCACCCAGCAGCAGATCAAAACATGTGCTGAGACACACGGTCAAACTTTCGGTGGAACTTGAGGAGTCTTGTAGAAGAGTGAGAGGAAGAAAAGAGGGATCCGGAGGGGACACGAACTCTACAAGAAGACAACAGAGTCCACCAACCTACGGCCCTAGATGCTTACAGAGACTGAAGCACCAGCCAAAACATATGTATAGACTGGACCTAGGCACCTACACATATGTGCTAATAGGCAGCTTGGTTTTCATGCAGATCCCTTAGTTAGTCGATTTGAGGACTGCCTCTGACATGGACTCTGTTGCCTGTTAGTGGAACCCCTTACCCTAGTTGGGGTACCTCATCTGGCCTCAGTGGAAGAGGATACTCTTAATTGTGGTACAACTTGATAGGAGGCAGCGGGGGCGGGGCTGGCTCCCCTTATCTGAGGAGATAGGTGGAGAGGAGGGAAGGGGCTGTGATCAGGATGTAAATAAATAAAAAGTTTAAAAGAATTTAGGAACATTTGGGGTTTAAAGGAGAAATTGGTAGGCAAACAGTAGTGATTTCCACATATCATAAAAAATGAAAATAGAGACAGATGAGAAAATGTATAGGTCCTTGGGGACTGCTTAATATTTTTTTTTCATAAACATGGTATAAACTTGATATCTGAGGACTGTCAAGGATAAACCCAAAAGATAATAAGATGTGAACTACAAAGGGGTTTCATATCTATACCAAGGAGTTTAGTTTTATCCCATAGAACCACTTAAAAATTACAAGGATATTAAATATACATAAAAGTTTCTGATAGCCATGACATGCCATTCTAAAGGGAAAAAATCCATTTTATAATCACTTAATGTCAATATTTTATTTATTCTATTATAAAACATAACTCACTATAATATTTTATCTTGTTAAAAATGACTTCCAATGACATTAACGGCAATTGATACTTCACTGTGAGTGTTTTGAGGAATACTAATTAGATAATGCCCTCAGGTTTTATGCTGCTTCACTACAGTAAACATCAGGCACCTTTGGTTTTCTTTCTAACCACTGATGCATCATCTAATGTCAGAGGTGTGCTTTCCTCCAGCTGCCAGATGGCTGCAATGTGACAGTTGCCTAAGACTCGGCAATAATCATATTGACAGACTACAGCTCTACAGAAAATTGGAAGCATCCAGGGACATAGGGAAGATGTGGAGCTTGCAACAGCCTCACTCTGGAATCTTTGGTAAGCCTGCCTTATATCCCTAATTACTACAAGAAAACTGAGACTATTGTGTTCAGAGGTAAGAGCAGGTCATAGTCATTTGGATCTTAGAAGACCAGAGAGGATGTTGCAACATCTGCCTGAAAGAATTCTTTTAAGTTATTTCATTGCCTCTTTTCTCCCCCCCCCCCCTTGAGGTTTTATGTGGTTGGTTTAAGTGCATTGGTTTATATCCACAGAAAATCCTGAGACTGACTCAGGGCTTCTGCACATTTCTCATGTAGAGAGGTCATCCAACCCATCTCCCAAAGTGCTGTTTTTGTTCATATGTGCTTAGATGCGAGCCTAGAAATCAGTCATCCCTCCTGTACACCCAAAGCACAACTCTGTTGCTTTTCTTTGAATAGTTGTACTTTCTAAGGTCTTTTTAGCTTCTTGTCACTGGAGTCTCCTAACTGGTTCTTCATAGATACCCATGCCAGTATTTTTCAAGTTCTCTATGTGTCGGAAATTTAAAAGATAAAATTTTGCATTCTTAGCTGACCAAGGAAACATTTCTCTTCCACCTCACATATAAACCAAATCTTATCTTAATTCCAATGAGGAGACCTTGAGTCTCCATGAGGGCTCAACACAATAGTCTTATCACGGAAACCCTATTATGATTTTGACATCCTCAGGTCCTGGGCCTCTTGGTGACAAAAGCCTTCTAATGTGGTGAAAACACTGTGTTGTCACATCAAGTCAGTTAGCTTCAGGAACAAGGTTATGCATGTGACATTGGAAGGTTCTGAGGTTTTCTAAGATCTAATCATAGATCAGTTTTATGAGGTTCCTAAGGTAGAAAAACCGTGCTGCTCCTTAAGCCATGCTTGTTTGTTATTCTTGGAAATGCTGTGAAAACATCACCCTCCCCTCCCC
>CAJQZJ010027747.1:150755-164322 GCA_907164525.1 Lophiomys imhausi | reverse complement strand
TAACTTGCAACACAATTTTAAAAGTATCTTCTTAGATCTATAACACTCTCTTGACTCCTAAACAACTCAAAATTTAATTATGAGACTCTAGCTATCTGTTCTTCAACCACCTCAGAGACCTGAGAGGGATAAATATGTCTGATTTTATAGGAAGTACAGGGCCTGCAGCTTCCAAAACTAAGAAATGACATACCAGTGGCTGCCTGGACAGTTCCCATTTTCTCTGCATACATTACAGCATCGATCTTCAGTCGTTTGGCCCAGTTTCTCTGACAGATATTGATTGTAGAGCAGGGGTTATGAAGGACTTACCTACCCTGTCTTGGCAGAGCTAGGCTGTCGACTTACCTGCTTCCAGGTTTTGTTCTTTTTGGACAGAATTCTGTCTACAGTTGGAGCAAGGGGCTTTTCCAACCAAGAGATAGGCTTGCGACTAATTCAATCATGTCCCACTGGAGATTCTTCGATACTCATCTTCTACTTGGAGGAGAATAGGGGGTGCTGCTGTCAGGAGTTGATATGTCTTGATATAAAAAAATCTAAAGTTACAAAAACATCTTTGAATGCCATATTCTGCAGATCTCTTGAGGTTTTTGAAGAGGCCCTATCTATCTATTATATTAGGGTAAGCAGATGTTGCTTGTCTCTTAGCAGGTTTATTTCTGATTAGGTTAGCAAGTAACTATGATAGGCTGTCATAGTACCTAACAGAATGACCAGCTTGCATAACCATTAGTTTGCAAATCTTAATTATCCTAAACAGTTTATGACAATTAGTAGTAAAAGGCTGAAACATCACATTTCACTTTTTTTTCTTTACCTCCTAACCCTTCCATCCCATTTCTCTGGGGTGGGGTGTCTTTTTATAACAGTCCCTCATCTCAGTCGACAGGTCGTATAAGGGCCAAGAGCCTCTTCATTCATTGGCGATCTAGGAAGCAGTACCATCAGTGAAAAGTGTCTTGTTGCCCGGGAGAGAGAACTACTAAACAAACACACCAATAAGCATACAATAAATAAAAAAGACTAAAAAATAGAAAAAATATAACTAATATATAAAAAATAAATAAAAAATAAAAATTAAAAATAAGAAGTCTATGTCCAAGTTCCCTTTGGTGTGTTAGTTGTAGTATCGATACCTTCTACTATATAGCTAAAATCCTACTATAAGTGAATAGATGCAGGATGAGCTTTTCTAGTTCCATCCATTTGGCTGCAAATTGCATAATTTCATTGTTCCTGATAGCTGAATAATATTCCATTGTGTAGATGTACCACAGTTTTTTACCCCATTCTTCGGTTGTGGGACATCTGGGTTGTTTCCAGTTTCTAGCTATTATAAATAAGGCTGCTATAAACATAGATGAGGAAACTTCCTTATGATTCCGTGAAGAGGCATTTGGGTGTATACCCAGAAGTGGTATGGCTGGGTTCTGAGGCAGAGCTATTCCAAGTTTTCTAAGATATAGCCAGACTGACTTCCATAGTGGTTGCACAAGCCTGCATTCCCACCAGCAATGGAGTAGGGTATCCCTTTCTCCACACCCTCGCCAGCATGTGCTGTCATTTGAGTTTTTGATCTTAGCCATCTGACAGGTGTGAGATGGAATCTCAGAGTCGTCTTGAGTTGCATTTCTCTGATGATTAAGGATGTTGAGCATTTCATCAAGTGTCTCTCAGCCTTTAGGGATTCCTCCTTTGTAATTCTCTATTTAGCTCTGTCCCCCATTTTTTGATTGGATTATTTGGTTTCTTGGCATTTAATTTCTGGAGTTCTTTGTAGATTTTGGATATTAGCCCTCTGTCAGATGTGGGGTTGGTGAAGATTTTCTCCCAGTCTGTAGGCTGCCGTTTTGTTCGAATGAAAGTGTCCTTTGCCTTACAGAAGCTTTTCAGTTTCATGAGGTCCCACTTATTGATTGTTGATCTCAAGTCCTGAGCTGTTGGTGTTCTGGTCAGGAAGTTGTCGCCTGTGCCAATTAGTTCAAGAGTTTCTCCAACTTTTTCCTCTAGTAGATTTAGTGTGACCGGCCTTATGTTAAGGTCTTTGATCCACTTGGACTTAAGTTTTGTACAAGGTGATAAGTATGGGTCTAACTTCATTCTTTTAAAATGGACATCCAAGCCAGGCAGTGGTGGCACACACCTTTAATCCCAGCACTTGGGAGGCAGAGACAGGCGGATCTTTGCGAGTTCGAGGCCAGCCTGGTCTACAAAGTGAGTCCAGGACAGCCAGGGCTACACAGAGAAACCCTGTCTCGAAAACCAAATAAATAAATAAATAAAATGGACATCCAGTTGGACCAGCACCATTTGTTGAAGATGCTGTCCTTCTTCCATTGTGCCGTTTTGGCTTCTTTGTCAAAAATTAGGTGGCCATAAGTGTGTGGGTCTATTTCTGGATCTTCAATTCGATTCCATTGATCTACTGGACTGTTTCTATACCAATACCATGCTGTTTTTACAACTATTGCTCTGTAGTACAGCTTGAAATCTAGGATGGTAATACCTCCAGATGTTTTTTTTTTTTTTGTGTGTGTGTGTACAGGATTGATTTAGCTATTCTGGGCTTTTTCTTGTTCCATATGAAATTGAGGCTAGCTCTTTCCAAGTCTATAAAAAATTGTGTTGGTATTTTGATAGGAATTGCATTGAATCTCTATATTGCTTTTGGTAGGATGGCCATTTTTATTATGTTGATCCTACCTATCCATGAGCATTGGAGATCTTTCCATCTTCTAAAGGCCCCTTCAGTTTCTTTCTTCAAGGGCTTGAAGTTCTTTTTGTATAGGTCCTTTACTTGCTTGGTTATAGTTACCCCCAGGTATTTTATGTGGTTTGTGGCTATTGTGAAGGGGGTTGTTTCCCTTATTTCTTTCTCAGCCCAGTTGTTTTTTGTATAAAGAAGGGGTTCTGATTTTTTTGAAATAATTTTGTATCCAGCCACTTTGCTGAAGGTGTTTATCAGCTGTAAGAGTTCTCTGGTGGAATTTTTGGGGTCGCTTATGTATAGTATCATATCATCTGCAAATAGGGATAATTTGACTTCTTCGTTTCCGATGTTTATCCCCTTGATGTCCTTTAGTTGTCTTATTGCTCTAGGAAGAACTTCAAGTACTATATTGAAGAGATATGGTGAAAGTGGACATCCTTGTCTTGTCCCTGAGTTTAGAGGAAATGCTTTAAGTTTCTCTCCATGTATTTTGATGTTGGCCACTGGCCTGCTTATATTGCCTTTATTATTTCTAGGTACGGCCCTTGTATGCCCGTTTTCTCCAGAACTTTTAGCATGAAGGTATGTTGGATTTTGTCAAATGCTTTTTCTGCATCTAGTGAGATTATCATGTGGTTTTTTTCTTTCATCTTGTTTATATGGTGAATGACGTTGATAGATTTTTGTATGTTGAAACATCCCTGCATCCCTGGGATGAAGCCTACTTGATCATGTTGTATTATACTTTTGATGTGTTCTTGAATTTGGTTTGCTAGTATTTTATTAAGTATTTTTGCATCTATGTTCATGAGGGAGATTGGTTTGAAGTTCTCTTTCTTTGTTGGGTCTTAGTGTGGTTTAGGAATCAGGGTGATTGTGGTCTCGTAGAATGAGTTTGGCAATGTTCTTTCAGATTCTATTTTGTGAAAGAGGTTGAAAAGTATTGGTGTTAGCTCCTCTTTGAAGGTCCAGTAGAATTCCGTGCTAAAGCCATCTGGCCCTGGGCTTTTTTTGGTTGGGAGATTTTAATGACTGTTTCTATTTCCTTAGGGGTTATAGGGCTGTTTAATCTGTTTATCTGATCTTCATTTAGCTTCGGTAGGTGGAATCTATCAAGAAAATTGTCCATTTCACTTAAGTTTTCAAATTTGGTGGAGTATAGATTTTTAAAGTAGGATCCAAATATTCTCTGGATTTCCTCAATGTCTGTTGTTATTTCTCCCTTTTCATTTCTGATTTTGTTGATTTGTGTTTTCTCCCTCTGTCTTTTAGTTAATTTGGCTAAGGGTCTGTCTATTTTGTTGATTTTCTCAAAGAACCAACTCTTACTTTCATTGATTCTTTGAATAGTTCTTTTTGTTTCTTAGTTGTTGATTTCAGCCTTAACTTTGATGATCTCCTGCCTTCTGCTCCTCTTGGGAGTGTTCACTTCTGTTTTTTCCAATTCACCCAGTTTAGCTATTAATTCGCTAATATGAGCTGTCACAATTTTCTTTTTGAAGTCACTTACTGCTATGAACTTTCCTCCTAGCACAGCTTTCATTGTGTCCCATAGGTTTGGGTATGTTGTGTCTTCATTGTTGTTGGATTTTAAGAAGTCTTTGATTTCCTTCTTTATTTCTTCCCTGACCCAGTGGTCCTCTAGTAAAGAGTTGTTCAATTTCCATGTGTGTGTAGGCTTTCTGTTGATTCTTTTGCTATTGAAGTCCAGCTTTATTCCATGGTGGTCTGATAAGATACAAGGGGTTATTTCAATTTTCTTGTATCTGTTGAAGCTATCTTTGTTTCCAACTATATGGTCGATTTTGGAGAAGGTTCCATGCGGTGCTGAGAAGAAGGTGTATTCTTTTGTGTGTGGGTGAAATGTTCTGTAGAGATCTGTTGGGTCCATTTGGTTCATGATCTCTGTTAGACTCATTATTTCTCTGTTTGGCTTCTGTCTTGATGATCTGTCCATAGTTGTGAGTGGGGTGTTGTAGTTTCCCACTACTACAGTGTTTGGATTGATGTGCAATTTAAGTTTTAGAAGCGTTTCTTTTATAAATGTAGTTGCCTTTGTATTTGTGGCATAGATGTTCAATATTGTGATGTCCTCTTGATGAATATTTCCTTTAACGTGTATGTAATTCTCTTCTCTGTCTTTTTTTTTATCAACTTCAATTGGAAGTCTCTTTTGTTTGATATTGTGGTCGCTACTCCAGCATGTTTCCTGTGTCCATTTGCTTGGAAAACCTTTTCCCAGCCCTTTACTCTGAGATAGTGTCTATCTTCAATAGTGATATGTGTTTCTTGTATGCCACAAAATGATGGGTCTTGTTTATGGATCCAGTCTGTAAGTCTGTGTCTTTTTATTGGCGAGTTGAGTCCCTTGATGTTGATGGATATTAATGACCAGGGGTTGTTATTTCCCGTTATTTTGGTATAGGTGGTCATCTTGTGGTTCTTTTTGTTTAGTTGCTGTGGAGATTTCTATTTCCTCTGTTTTCTTGGGTGTAGTTATCTTCTCTGGGTTGAAATTTTTCTTCTAGGATCTTCTGTAGGGCTGGGTTTATGGGTAGATATTGGTTAAATTTGATTTTGTCATGGAATATCTTGTTTTCTCCATCTATGTTGATAGAGAATTTTGCTGGGTATAGTAGTCTGGCTGGGCACCTATGTTCTCTCAGGGCTTGTAGGACATCTGTGCAGGCCCTTCTAGCTTTTAAAGTTCCTGAGGAGAAGTCGGGTGCGATTCTGATGGGTCTGCCATTGTATGTGACTTGGCCTTTTTCTCTTACAGCTTTTAATATCTTTTCTTCGTTCTCTACATTTGGAGTTTCTATTATTATGTGGCGAGAGGAGTTTCTTTTCTGATCTAATCTGTTTGGTGTTCTGTAAGCCTCTTGGATTTTTACTGGCATCTCTTTCTTTAGGTTTAGGAAGTTTTCTTGTATGATTTTGTTGAAGATATTTCCTGGACCATGGAGTCGGGAGTCTTCTCTTTCCTCTATGCCTATAATTCTTAGGTTCCATCTTTTCATTGAGTCCTTGATTTCTTGGATGTTGTGAGTGAGAAATTTTTTTAGTCTTCTCATTTTCTTTGGATGTTGTACTGATTTCTTCCATCGAATCTTCCATGCCTGAGATCCTGTCTTCCATCTCTTGCATCCTATTTTTCATACTCACATCCATAGTTCCTGTTCTCTTCTCTTGATTCTCCATTTCCTCTTTTAACTCTGTCTGTGTTTTCTTTATTGTTTCCATTTCTATTTTCATGTCTTAAATGGTAGTGTTCATTTTGTACATTTCCTTCTCCAGTTTGCTTGTTTTTGTCTGGAGATCTTTCATTGCTTTATCCTTTTCCTTTTCAAGCTGGGTCACATTGGCTTGGAGCTCTTTAATGATGTTATTCGTTGTTTTGACTTGTAAGATTGTGGCTTCTTTGAATTCCTTCATAGTTTTAAGTTCTTCTTGAAGGGACTTTATCACTTTCCATAATGTAGAATTGTCATCGTTTTCATGTGTTTCAGTTGTGGTGAGGTGGTTCGGGCTGGACGGAATAGCGTTGCTTTCTTTTATTGGAGACATTTTGCTCTGTTTTTTTTTTTTTTTGTCTGGGGCCTCTGGCCATGTGGAATTTTTTTTTTTTTTTTGCTGTCTTCTGTACTTGGGTCCAAAGGGGGCACTGTGGTGTAGGATTCGAGTTGCCTTACTCCACCCCTATAAGGTGAGTCATTCAGTCCCGCCTCCCAGGTGGAGACCTAATTCATTCAGGTGGCGGAGCTGTGTACAATTAAGGTCTGTTTCCCTGCCAGAAGGGCCCGTGCTAGTACCTAAGTCCGATATACAACAGTTTCAAATATCTCGCAGTTTGCCCGGGGTTGGTTCCTGTAGCGGGTAAACCTGCAGTTCAGCTTCAGTAGCCTTGCCGCTCCCACAGCTTAGAAACTGGCCAGTCAAGCCTTTGGTTTTTAAAAAATGTTTCTTATTTATTTTTGGTGTGTGTGTGTGTGTATGAGTGTGTGTGTGTGTGTGTGTGTGTGTGTGTGTGTGTGTGTGTATGTGTGTGTGTGTGTGTGTGTTTATCACAGTACACATGTGAAGGTCAGAGAAAAACGTTAAAGAGTGAGTTCACATCTTCCATCATGGAGATGCAGGTTTTCTTTTGTTTATGCCTCAGTACTCTGCAATCCAACCTTGCTGGCCTGCAAACTTATGGTCTATTACCCTGTCTCCACCACTACTGCTTCTGGAGGATTTCAGATCTGGCTTTTTAGGCGGGTTCTGGAGATGAAACATGGGTCATCAGGCTTATGGGCAGATGCTTTTATCCACTGAGGCATCTCACTGGTTTGAAGCATTGATTTGATGTACATGCAAAGTGTGATTCTGGTGTTGGACTTGGAAGACAGGATATCCTGACTTTTGGGTACATGTGCATCTGTGTTGTTCTGTCATCCTTTCCTTCCTTTCTGAGTACCACCTTGTGGTACCTCTGTTCCAAGCAGGTGTGGTGGGCAAGGTTGAGAGTGCTGGGTTAGAAGCAGGCCATCATTGTTCTGTCAATATAAGTGGTGAAGTCTTTAGTCTATAGGATTATGATGTTGTTCTCAACCTGTAATTTGGGTTGAAGTATACAGTGAGTCATTGCATTATGTCTCGGATTCAGTAAATTCACTTGAGCAAAGGAACTTCAGAGAGAATGCTGCAAGGAGGAACTTGAGAGATGGTCTTAGTTGATGAAATGCTTGTTCCCACAGGAAGACTTGGATTCAGATGTCAGAATCTACACAAAAGCTATGTTAGATGACACATGTCTGTAACCCCAGTGCCAAGGGCCTGAGATAAACAGATGCTGAGGCTTGCTGATACACTGTGTTCAGTGAGAGACCTTGTCTTAAAAAGTAAGTGGGAGAGAGAGAGATCAAGGAAGACACCAGACACTGACCCTCTGGCTTCCTCATGAACACAAATTGATGTATGCACCCAGATGTGGACATGTGTACATAGCATTACAAGGATAAATTGGTACCCATACCTCTTTTCTATCTTAGACACTTTTGAAAGAGTAAGAATAGGTTTGTTGTGTAGAACTTTGGAGAGATTTGCCTCCCAGTGATATTGAATGGAGTCTCTTCCCTGAATTCATGCTCTTTGGGATCTCTTTCATCACTTTCTGACCCTATGTTAGACCCAGATTGATGTCCAGGTGACACTGTGTAGCTGCTGCCTTCTCCAGTTGTGTTGTCATCTCTGACTTCTCTTCCAAATGGAGCATCTAGGAGAACAAGTGAAGAAAGATAACAGATTTTCTGTTCAAATCTTAGTGACCAAGTAACTCTTGCAAGGTGATGGAGTTTTCTGTGTGGTCTGTCTTAGAGATGAGTGTGGGGTACTATCATGGTATGTTGCTCTTTCTCAGAGATGTCACTCTTGTGATATGTATAATTTATAATAATGAGAAATGGGATGTGGTTCAGGTAGAAAAGTGGCTGCCCTGCAAGCACTAGGACCTGAGTTTACACCACAGAATCCATATAGAAAACAGTACATACTGTGATTGCAGCACTTGAGAAGTAGAGACAAGGATCTCTCCAGAGCTCACTGGTCAACCATTGTAGTCTATTTGTCAAGTTCTAGGCCAGTGAGACTTTCTGTCTCAAGAAACAAGGTAGATGGCTCCTGAGGAACTAACCTACAGCACAAAATGGTAGAGAAATTGTTTGAGGAAAGTGCTTAGGTCCTCAGCATACTATTCTGTAGAAGAAAGCAGTACTGTCCTTACTATCATCATCATCACTCTGTGGGGCATCTGATGAAGCCCAGTGCATACTGTACCACTGAGCTACAGCCCCTGACATAAGGAAAGCTTTTCTGGGAAAAAAAGCCAAGGATAGGTCTTTTTGTGTGGCTGAGCAGCTAGGTAAACAGTGGTAACACATTCAAATGGAAGCAATAAACTTTTTCTCCATGGTTCTTGATTTGGCTCAACTCATTATGAGGAAATTAGGATAAATGTTACATTCTGTTTCAACAATTGGATCTTCACTTAGACAAATCAGATTAACACACCAACTGGACTTTTCTCATCAGGTCTAGCTCATTTTTATAGATGGTCTAAGTTTGCTTCATTTAAAAACTGACCTTTCAAAAATGCTATTATTTCTGATGATGGTTCTATTTTGTCATTTAAAAAAATGAACACAATGATTTTCCACTCCCTTCTTCTAAATCCTGTGCATGGTTGATCTTGCTCTGACCCTGAGCTGGTGTTTGCAGCTGTGTCTCCAAACTAAATATAATTCCTAGAGTTATAGGCTGGGTAACTTTCCAGAAACAAATGGGGGGGGGGAGGGAGGGAGGGAGAGAGAGAGGAGGGTGTTGAGGGGAGCAAACCAGTCCTGAGAGATTATCGATTCCAGATGGTCTAGGAACTGTTTGGGGACTTTATTGACTTAAAGCACACAAATCCTCCTCTGTAAACTCTCCTGAGTCAAGCTTGGCAGAGCTTCCACTTTGTCCCTCCCCAAACACCTTTACAAACCCTTACTAGAATTCACACTTAATAGCAAAGGAAGCAGAAATGTCATGGTGACATTAAATCTTACAGGGTTTTAAATAGACACAGTTAACTGATTTTAATCCTTGCCCACTGAGAGTTGAGGTATGTCTGCACAGCCAGCATTCTGAGGCATTCTGTGTTTTAATTTTTCATAAATTAGTAAACCGGTCTGCACAGCAGCTCGCACTGAAATCATGTCTTGTAGCATGTTTTCCTTCTTTGGCATTTTTTTTCTCTTTTTCTCAAAAGCCGAAACAGCCTCCTCAGTGCACTAGTTGACTAAATTTTATGAGAGACTTTAAATAAATGGAACTGCACATCTTAAACAAGCATTAGTACATGTATGTTTAAATCAAATGGATCTGCTACAGAAAACCTGTACAACTTATCAAACTTAAATAGGGAGCAATCATGTTCAATTACGAAATAGGCCTTACTTTCAAACCCTTTCATAAAATAATATCATTACTTAAGTCAGTAAGACAAAGTTTTTGTTATTTACTTGAATAATTAATGCAGAAATGGCACGATTAAGTGTATCATCAGTACCTGGGAGTGAAGTCATTAGAAAACACCTAAGGCATTCATTATGGTGATCCAAAAGAGAGACTAAGTCTTCATTTTTAAATCAATTGCAGTTAGAGTATAAGGTTAGGGTTCCATTGTGGCATTCTGCTACCTGTGCACCATTATACTTTCTTCCAGTATATGCCCACCTCCACATTCCTTCCTTGTCCTCTCTGTTTTTCACTTTCTTCCCCCAAGTTTTTCCTTCTGCTTTCATGTCATGTGATTTTCATTGTCCTCATTCCCTTCTCCCAACTGCCTTGGGATCACTTCCTTCTTTCTCACAATTCTTTGCCTATATTCTTTTCTTTTTTTCTTTGTCTGTGTATGTGTGGGGGGAAAAGGTGTATGTATCTTCACAAATGTGTGGGTGCTCATGTGTGCAAGTAGAAGCCTAATGTGAATGTTGACGTCTGTTATCGTAGATCACTCTCCATCTGATTATTGAGGCAGGACTTTTTACCAAACACACAGATGGATAGTCAGTTTACCCAAGAGAATCCCTCCTGTCTTTGCTTCCCAAATTCTGAAATTACAGGTAGCCACACTACATCCTGACTTTTACATAGGAGCTAGGAATCCAAACTCTGACCTTTGCAATTTTAGGGCAAGTCATGTTTATCCACTGAACCACCTCTTTGAATATGCCTTTTTACACATGTGCACACACACACACACACACACAGCAAGAGTGAAGAAAGAGTCACACACACACACACGTGTTAAAGAGACCACATTGGGCACCAAATGTTGCCAGGGCCCATGCTCAGGACTCTTGGGGGTGGGGATAAGCTGGTGCAGAATCAGTGACCCAGACTTGGACATCTGGTAAGTAGCAAAAGTAAACCCGCTTATTTAGGGAAGAGGAAGCCCCTTTATACCCTCTGTCCAGAGTCCAATTGGCTCCCGAACTGCAGGCTGCTGCTTTGACTCTTCCTCATTGGCTCCTGTCTCATTACCCAGTGTGGTGTCATCAATCTTCAGACAGGTGTGGGCAAGTCTCAGGCTGAGCATGTCCGGGCATGCCTAGACATGTCTTAGGCCAGCTCCACACAGAAGCCTAGCTATGTATGCACTGCTTAGCAACAGGCCTTGTTCCTGCTCAGTGGCAGGACTTGTTCCTCCTACAAACAAACATCTTTAAATTCAGATTCTTCATAGGAGGGAGAAATAGATTTCTGAAAAGTCATACAATGAATAAGTTTCAGATTCAGATAAGGCCAAGTAGTATAACACTTGCCTGGCTATCAAATACAAATCCTCTAATCTGTAGGTCTATGTGAACAAGATCATACAGTGCATTTAGAAGATAACACCAATCAAAACATATACTAGGGGACAAAATAATTCTTCTCTTAAACAGGTAGGTGATTGTTCAAGTAAACATGCTAGCAAAGTGGTGTAAAGATATAGATACTGTAGAGGTTTTGTAATTTGTGTTTGAACAAACTAGTGTCTACCTTCTTATTAATCTGCTGTTTTGTCTTCAGTCTTCTTTCCTGGCATGTGCTTTAATATGCAACTAGAATTAAAAATTGCTAATGACATTGCTATAAGAATATTTTTAACCATTTCTTCTTTAATCCGGATTGAAAGGTAATACTTTATATATTATCAAAAAAAACCAAATTTGCTCCAGGAAAAATATTACCTGACCCCCCCAAAAAAAGGTAATTGTCCCAGAGTTAGGATTAGGGCAGGGCTCTGTTCTTATCTTTCCAGGAGATTTAAAGCATCCATTCAAGAAATCCAGGGACAACTGGACAACGGAAACCTCAGCAGAAAACAGATCAGACACCAAAGAAGACAAGTGGCCCAGATGATCCAGCCTTGCAGACTTCTTCAATAGCAGTTTCCTCAAAAGTCTATAACCACAACAACTCAAAATCGCTAAGATCGTTCAGCTCCACAGACTACTCCAGCCAGATCTTCAGTAAAGTTCTGAAGATCAGCTTCTGTCTACGAACTTCGTAGGACATCTAAATAGCTGAGCACAAAGGGACTGAACATCAAATGATTCTATTAACATTTTTAACCATTTTTCCATTCTTATTTGGGCCCCAAACAGGTTTACTACGTCCCAAATCAGCAGGAAGTCATTTTAAGAGAACAGCGTCCCATCCCCAGAAGGTGGGGAGGGTGTTCTCCTCCTTTGGTTATTTGATAGATAATAGAAAATTTTGTTATTTAGGGGAAAAGACTACAAGCTGTTAAATGGTCTTGTTAAATGGGTTTTAGAGGTTAGACCCAGGGACTTCTCTCTTTTGCTTTTCTGTATCCTCCTTTCTCTCCTATATAGGAGTGAACAGACTTGAGAAAAATGGGACATAGACATAGTATAGGAAAGAACAAGAAAAAAGGACAGATTATTGAATATAGCTTTATACCTTTGTATACTGATACAAAATTAATATTATATTTGGCTAAATTGGTATTGATCATTGTATATTAATGCAAATTTAAGATTGTATAGGGCTACATCGGTATTGATCTTTGTATATTGATACAAAATTAAGATTATATTTGGCCACAATGGTATTGACCCTAGTATATTAATGTAAAATTAAGATTGTATTGGGCTACATCGGTACTGATCTTTGTATATTGATACAAAATTAAGATTATATTTGGCCACATTGGTATTGATCTTTGTATATTGATACAAAATTAAGGGTAACGCTTCTTAAAGGTATTGTTTGTAGTAATACTTAAAAATGAAATGTCAAGTTTTGACCTCTCGCTACCAACCGACATAAACTGTTTAGGATAATTAAGAAACGGAAACTAATAGTCATGAAAACGTGTCATTTTGTTAGTTACTATGACAGTCTATCACAGTTATTTTCTAAGCTACTCAGAAATCAAGTTGCTAAGAGACAAGCAATATTTGTTTATCTAAATATAAGAGATAGATAGGGCATCTTCAAATACCTCAAGAGATCTGCAGAATATGGCATTCAAAGATGTTTTCTTAACTTAAGATTTTTTGATATCGAGACATGTCAGCTCCTGACAGCACCCCCTATATTACTCCAAGTAGAAGATGAGCATCGAAGAATCTCCAGTGGGAGATGATTAAATTGGTGGTAAGCCATTCTCTTGGCAAGAAAAACCACTTGCTTCAACTGTAGACAGACTTCTGTCCAAAAAGGACAAAACTTGGAAGCAGGTAAGTCGACAGCCTAGCTCTGCCAAGACAGGGTAGGTAAGTCCTTCATAATTCCTGCTCTACAACCAATGTCTGTCAGAGAAATGGGGCCAAATGGCTGAAGATTGATGCTGTAATGTATGGAGAGAAAATGGGAACTGTCCAGGCAGCCACTGGTATGTCATTTTTTAGTTTTGGAAGCTGCAGGCCCTGCACTTCCTATATAATCAGATATATTTATCCCTCTCAGGTCTTTGAGGTGGTTGAAGAATAGATACCTAGAGTCTCATAGTTAAATTTTGAGTTGTTTAGGAATCAAGAGGGTGTTCTGGATCTAAGAAGCTATTTTTAAAATTATGAGGCAAGTTAGTATGAAAGCTGAGTTAGATATAGAACTTTAAACTCATGGAGATGGTTAGATAGTAGAATGTTAAAGTCAGGTGCCAAATACATATGGACTGGACATTGGGAATGTATGCTAAGCCATATAACTCTTATAATCGTGGCTTATTTATTTCTGTTGTTTTGTATTGTATTTATAGTTATAAGAAAAAGAACCATTATTTGGACTGAAAGGGAGAGCTGTTGGGGGGAAAAA
>CAJQZJ010027747.1:138865-150655 GCA_907164525.1 Lophiomys imhausi | reverse complement strand
AGGGTGGGACTGGAGGGGGGAGTAGGGAGGGGATTGTGATTGAGATGTAACTTGAAGAAATAAAAAATAAATTATTAAAAAAAAAATAAAAAAGCCGGGCGGTGGTGGCGCACGCCTTTAATCCCAGCACTTGGGAGGCAGAGGCAGGCGGATCTTTGTGAGTTCGAGGCCAGCCTGGTCTACAAAGTGAGTCCAGGACAGCCAAGGATACACAGAGAAACCCTGTCTCGAAAAACCAAAAAAAAAAAAAAAAGAATAAAAAAAAAAACAAGAATATTTTTAACCTTTATTCAGGAGTTATTTTGAATTTTCAGGAAATCAATTCTACTTACTAATATCAACAAAGAACACCAGTTAATTCTAAAGCCATTTATAAAAGATTTAAATGGTCATCTGAAAATGTCAGTGCTATGTATTGTTATAAGATACTTTACACATATCCTATTGGTCAAGAAACTGCCTATAATTCTATAAACAAATCATATATTAGAAACTGAAATTATATAATTTTACAAAGAATTAGAATTCAAAAGTGAAGTTTTGGTGGGAAGAATATGGTTAAATTCTATGTACTAAATATAAATATTATTCTGAAAACATAAGGTCATGGAAGATCTATAAATTGTTTCCACTGAATATTAAGTCCTTCACGTAGGTTCCCACTAGCATATGCTGACCTCACACGAGGTCTATTTAGTCAATTATATTTGTTTTTTCCATATTGAGAAAAGCAAAACTAAATGTGTAATAATTTTAAGATCAGTGAAAAAGCAACATGAATTAACTGTGATAGAGCATTTAATTTTTATCTGAACAAAATGTTCTTTTTTCTCTCTCTTTTATTAAATTTCACAATATACTTGTGTAGGGGTAATATCAAAACCAGTAAATCATTTCCTTCATTTAATATGTGGCTAGAGTTTCAGGGCTGATATTTTAGAGATTTTTTTTTTTCTAAAACATAGAAAAGTTTTGCACATTCCTTTAGTTTTTTATCTTGACGATTTAATTTTGATGAGTATTAAAGAGGATAGTCCAATCCATTTGATTTATTTTTCAAATGAGTTTAGTCTATTTCCAGAATGGTTGGGTCACCTCCCAACATCATCAGTATTCAGGGTTAAAGAAGAAGCCATTTCAGATGGAGATCTGTTCAGATTCACAGGGTTTGGTGCAGGCCTTTGAAGGCACTGAAAGCCAACAACCTTTCACGTTCTCCGCTGCTCGCAAGTGTCCTGGAAAGTAGTGCTCAGAATGAGCTGTGACCCTGGTTCCTATACTGACCTTCTCAAAAGAACATGGTTATCTATATCTGCCTCAAGCTGGACTCTGAATGGCACAGGGAATTGGCAGTAAACCTCATGGAGGAATCTACATTGCTTTGCAATAAAGGACACTGACTCTGTTCATGTCTTGTGTTCTCAGGGGTAGTTTTCTAAGAGAGTCAGGGTAGATACCATAAGTATTGCTCTGAAGGAACTACAAATTTCTGTGTGACCCATGTCAGACTCAGGGCAGCTGTAACAAGCACAGTACACAGCAGTCACATACAAAACAGAACAAAATAAAACAAAAACAGGGAAAAGAAACAAGTGACTTGGGTGTACTCAATGATTAACATGTATGAGACTCTGGAAGTTTACAGACACATGCCCGCATACACAAAAATACACTCACGGGGATAAACGGATACACAATACAAAGACAACAGTTATAAAGACTGGAAAATAGATCCAATGACATGAGTGTCCTACTAAGGAGCATAGATGAGGCTTCAGTAATTCACACATGCACACACATACTTGTACCTAAACACACAGAAACATATATACATACTGTCCTAGGGTTTCTATTGCTATGAAGAGACACCACAAACATGGCAACTCTTTTTGTTTTGTTGTTTTTTAACTTTTCCTTGATTCTTTGTGAATTTCATATCATGCACTACAATCCCGCTCATCTCCCCATCCCTCCATATCTGCCCTCCACCTTTGCAACCTCAACCCAAAAGAAAATAAACTAACAAACAAAATCTCACTGTGGAAGCTGCAGTTGTCACAATGTGTCACACAGTGTACTCTTTTGCTCCAACAGGTTTTCTTGCAAATGGTCATTGCAGTGAGTCATTGGTCAGGTTCCAGGACTCTGGCTTTTGGTAGACTATCAGTACTGATCCTCACTGGGACTTCTTGCAGATATCCTGTTATTTCTTTGTGTCATGGTGGTCTTACAGCTTTGGTACTAGAGAACCAATGCCTTCACAAGCTTTAGCAGTTCATAGATGGGGTAGATATTGGACTATACCAACTCAAAGCCCTAGATCTTAGCCTGGGTGGTAGCTGAGTTGGTCTGCCTGACAGTTCTCCCATGCTTATCTGGGCCAGCTTTCTAGCACTGCTCAGGCAAGTGATGGGGCATTCTCTCCTGCCTCCAAAAGGCTGGAGGGTTTGGGGAGAGGAAGGCTTCTCTCCCCAGGCCCCACAATTCCAGTGAGGGATGGAGCCAGCTCTCCTGTGCTCACACCCTTGGGGCTAGTTCACCTACAATCCCTGAAACCAGGACTAGGTAACTCAGATGTGTAATTTCTGAGTCTATCTTTGTTTATTGGGTGTTTTCTTCTTGGTTTCTGTTTCCTCTCTGGTCTTATGGCCTGAGTGGCCTGTGGTTTTAGATACCAGTGAGTTCTTAGGTCCAGCAGGGTATCTCCACTGGGGATTTGGTGACCTTCGTTGCCTCTGGGGTTCTGGGGTTTTGAATACCAGAATGATCTCTGGGCTTTCAAGTACATTCCCAGCCTCTGGTAGGACAGAGAACTTCTGCTAGAGTTGTAGACCAGTATATGGAGATGAGGGGAGGGAGTGCTATTGAGGGAAGGTGGATGGGTTCTGAGAAAGTGTTGGATGTCTGTGGGAGGGTCTTTCCTGAAATTCTGGATAAGGGCATGGCTTCTACAGGAGTTGTGGGCCATGATATGGAGAGGAGAAGATGTACTGTTAGGGACAGCTGGAATGGCTCTAAGGAGTGTCTGCAGGCTGTGAACAGGGTCTTATTTGGAGTTCCAGGTAGCCTCAGGTAGATTAAGGGACCTCTTCCAGAGTTGTGGGCCAGATAAAGAGTCAAGAGGAAGGATGGTGCTGTGGGAGAAGCTGAGAGAGCTTTAAAGAGTGTTGGATGTTTGGGTTCTGGATACCAGCATGACATCCATTAGAGCAGAGACTTCTGCTGGAGTTGTGGTTTTGGATCTGCTTCATTATTTTTTTTAATCCAACTATTGTAATTTTCAGGAACTATGGAATTCCAGTAGTCACACACATGCATACATACAATTTTCACATGTGTTTTGATTAAAGAAAGTTTATTTCTTTCCTTCCGATTCTCCCCACTCCTCCACTTTATTTGTCACTCTTTAATAATTCTTAAGTCAGAGCCATCATAAATATCCACTCAGCATCAACAAAGTATCTGCTTTCTTATTCTATCTATACAGGATGTATTAAGTACAAGAGTGATTATGTTTGGTTAATGAGTATCTAATTTAATTTGACATAAAATTTTGGAATAAAAAATATTTTTTTTCCTCATTTAAAAATATGATAGAGACAAACAGTGACAGAGACTAGGAAAATCAAGTAATTGTTCAATAAAGACTTGGCGGCCATATACAAAGCAACCAAGGAGCACAATCCCTGAGTGACTGATGGTTCTGACAAAAGACAGATACAGTCTTCCTCATACTGGGCCTTAAGAAAGGCAGACAGGCCACAGTGCTCCACACAGACCTGCATTGAATTATGACTATACATTAATTCTAAGAGGAGACATTCATGTTCCCTTCTTAATCAATGCTTGGGCAAATCACTGACAGTGTGGTCACCATTGTTGAGCATAAATATTGTCACTCTCATGATAAATAGAGACTAACAGAGTTTAATTTAAGAGAAGCAGACATTTATCATATTCTCAGTTTATAAAGAAGCACCCAGAGTTATATGTGCCTTTAAATGGCTGTAACCCTGCATTCAGGGGTATGTTAGGAGAAGAAAACAGGGTTGTTGGGGCCTGCCAGTCATCAGCTCTAGATTCAATGTTGTTTTAAACGGATAAGGCAGAAAATGATAGAGTTGGGCACTTGCTGTCCTCTGGCTTGCATAGACATGTGCACACATTTGTGTATACAAGCACCACACACAGGTACCCTATTCCCTGTCACTCATATCAACATATATACATGATTTGAGAAACAAAAGAAAGAAGTTCCTAGGGATAATAGCAGAATTTTGTGGATCAAAATTAGATATTCATTTATCTTAAAAAGTTCTATTTATACTTGTAAATATAATAATTATAGAAATATAATTAAAAGACAAATAAAATATAAAAACACACTTATATACCTAAAATGGAGATTCTACCTAATTGATCTTTCACTTCAAGTGAT
This sequence comes from Lophiomys imhausi, assembly GCA_907164525.1. Taxonomy (NCBI): domain Eukaryota; kingdom Metazoa; phylum Chordata; class Mammalia; order Rodentia; family Muridae; genus Lophiomys; species Lophiomys imhausi. The sequence goes on along the minus strand of CAJQZJ010027747.1, from coordinate 146,217 downwards.
CATTTGGTATTTTTTTAAGTTGTAAAAGTGTTGGGGTAGTGTTAAGCATTCTAAATGTTAATTAATTGGTCCTGCTTGCTGTCTGTTACTTACATTGAATCTGATTGGTTAAGTAAAATGCCGAGGCCTGAGATTGGGCAAAGACAGAGAAAGGTGGGACTTCCTGGGATTAGAGTAAGAAGCCTGTGCTTTAGAGAGAGACTAAAGTATTCCAGCCAGGAGCAGCAGGAAGGAGGCACACACCATGGGTTAGAAAAAGGAACCTCATTCCACATGGCCAGGAACATTGGCATATCATGGAGAATGGCAGTCCAAGGGGACGTATGTATACATGGGGTCATATTTGTGTAATAGAATTAAGAGCTAGCTTAGATGGGCTAGGATTGCACAATTCAGGCCAAGGCTTGTTAAAATCCATATGGTGTCTGTGTACTCATTTATAATCTCTTGTTAAGGATTAGCTGCCGAACCAATTAACAATAACATAAATACTGGGTAAATAATTTAATTAGCCATATATTTATTTTTACATATGGCGCCCAACTACGGCAATTAGAATCCATGCTTACATACAGCCTGAGAAGGCCTGGGTGAAAGCCAGTTTCCTAGCCAAAGAGTGGGGAATTGAACCCAAATGTATTTCAAAAGTGTAGCTAACTTAACAAAAGCTGTTGCCTTGCAGCAAAGGTGGAAAACTTAGCTCTCCTTACGAACTAAAAAACTGGCAGCCTTCTAAACAGAGCTTGAGAGTGGAATTAACCGCCTAGGTTAAAAATGGAGGAATTTGTGATGCCTCAATACGTTTGGATTCCAATTGATTTTGTTCTTCTTAGCATGCAAATGATTTTTACCCTGACAATTGTGGCTCTGTGTATCGTTTTTTGAGAAAGTTCAGACTAGGATAGTCTTGAAGGAAAGAATTTACAGATGGAATGCTAAATTGCCAACAATGATAATGAAGGAAGGAGGGAGGCCCTTCCCCCAGATAGATGATACAAAATTGATGGCAGCTAAAGCTAAGAGCTCCCTGGCTATGAGGTGCTTCTCAGGACTCTCTTGGAAGGGTCCACCAATGAAATACAGTCAGAACTAGATTTCAACTAATAATGAAAAAAGCTTTAATTGCAGCATGGGACGGCATGGTTAGACATGCCAACGCTTTTGGAATGTTGTTTCTTTGCTTGATTTTTGTTTAGATGTCTTTGATTTCCCTATATCAGGAGATAAAAAGCATATTTTTCTGGTTTGACATTGCTAAAACAAACGAGATTTTTGAAGACTTTGGGCGGATTTCAAATTGTCATTACAATTCAAGGTTGCTCTCTGGGTTACAGAGATACAAAATCTGGGATTTAAGTGAAATATTTGAGCAGGGTGGTACTAGCACACACCCTTAATCCCATCATACTAGAGGAAGAAGCAGGCAGATCTCTGGATTCTAGACCAGCCTGGTTTAAACAATGAAGGCAGGATGGGAACTCTGCTAAGAAAATAAGGCTGCTTACTAAAGACAGTCTAGAATTCAAAAATGACACATTTTTCTTTGATGTTAAGTATAATAATGTCCTTAATGATCTAATGAATAAATACACGTAATCTTAAATTTACATAAAAAGAAAAGGTTCACCAGCCAGTCTCCTTAGTTGTGGGGTTCCCACTGGAGAACTTGTTTCAAAAGGCATTTTGCCACTAAAGAAGTATGTTAAAGGTGTGGTGGTACACACCTTTAATCCTAGCATTTGGGAAACAAAGACAAGTGGACCCCTGACATTCACCAAAGTCAGCCTGGTCTACAAACTGAGTCCAGGTTAAGACTACACAGAGAAATCATGTCTCTGAAATAAAAGGAGAGAGACAGAGAAAGAAATATATTCTGTTAATCAATGGAAGAACCCAGAGTTAGGCTTGGGAAGAACATGCAAACAGCATGCCTCCCACAGCCAACGCCCTCTCAGGTCTCTGAGGTGGTTGAAGAATAGATAGCTAGAGTCTCATAGTTAAATTTTGAGTTGTTTAGGAATCAAGAGGGTGTTCTGGTTCTAAGAAGATATTTTTAAAATTATGAGGCAAGTTAGTATGAAAGCTGAGTTAGATATAGAACTTTAAACTCATGGACATGGTTAGATAGTAGAATGTTAAAGTCAGGTGCCAAATACATATGGACTGGACATTGGGAATGTATGCTAAGCCATATAACTCTTATAATCGTGGCCTATTTATTTCTGTTGTTTTGTATTGTATTTATAGTTATAAGAAAAAGAACCATTTTTTGGACTGAAAGGGAGAGCTGTTGGGGGAAAAAAGAAATACCTTAAACTAAAAAAAAAAAAAAAAGAAAAAGAAAAAGAAGGGAAGAGGATGGGGGTTGAGGGGGAGGAGGGTGGAAGGGTGGGACTGGAGTGGGGAGTAGGGAGGGGATTGTGATTGAGATGTAACTTGAAGAAATAAAAAATAAATTATTAAAAAAAGAAAAGCTAACATAAAATAGGATATCATGCTATTCTACACCAATATTCTTAATAATGGGGTTTCCATGGGAGAACTGGAACTCAAACTAATACAAATGGTTTAAGTAATGCTTTTGTTTAATAAGGGTAATTCAATTATTTAAATTCATACCTTGATCTCAAAACTTGGGAGACAAGGACAAAACAGCTTCCTTGTGTGTTCGGTGCCAATCTAAATCTACAGAGCTCTACAGAGCAAATCAAGACAGCCCAAGCTACAAAGAGAAACCCTGTCTCAATAAGGATAGATATATCCACACAGAAATTAAATCTCCAAAGAAAGGAGAAAAAGAAAGAAGAAATACATAAATGCATACCTTTGTTCCCAAAACATGGGAGACAAAGACAGAGACAGATTGGCTCCTTTTGAGTTTGAGGCCAACTTAATCTAAAAAAAAGCCAGAACAACATAGAATAAACCTGTTTTAATCAATTAATAAATTCATGTCAACTGTAGAGGAGAATACTTAAACTCCATACAGTCTTATATTGTATTTTCAATTTAAAATAGATTATATATACCATATATATGTAATACTATTACATGTCATCCTTTTATATGGAATGAATGGAGACTTATAAATGTCTTTCTTCTGTTCAAAGAACAGAAAATATTCCTTAATTGATTTGTGCATTCTGCACATCGAAGACATCTTGGTAATTGAAGAACTATATGTTACTTGTGAGAAATTATATATTTTCAGAACAATGGGACCTGAGTCCAAAGAAGACAAGACAAGTAACTCAAATGATCCAGCCTCACAGACTGCTTCAATAGCTGTTTCCTCAAAAATCTCCATCAAGAACAACTTCAAACAGCTTGCTGAGATGGCCCAGCCTCAAAGACTTTTCCAGACAAGACATCAATAAAGCCCTGAACTTTCCTACCCAAAGTCCAGACTACAAACTGCTCAGGACATTCAAATTGCTGAGCACATAGAGACTGGACAACAAATGTTACAATTTACTTGCTTAACCATTTTTTTTTCATTTTATTTGGGCCCCTAAACAGGTTTTCTGCATCTCAATTCAGCAGGAAGCAGTTTTAAGAGAGTGATGTCCCATTCCCAAAAAGCAGGGTGGATGATTCTTTGGTCATTTGTTGTGTTATAAATGTTGTTTAGGGGTAATGGTTACAAATTGTTATATGGTCTTGTTAAACATAAGTATAGAAAGTTAGACTTAGAGATCACTTTCTATTCTCTATTCTTCTTTCTCTCTTATATGGGGGGAAAGACTTGAAAAGAAAAAGAGGGGGAATATATGTATATTATATAGAAATGATAAGATATAAGGATAAGTTATTGAATCTATTCTGAAACTCAAAACTTATTATTTTCAAATAAGATTATCGTTCAATACATTGGTATAGAATTTTGTATGTTGATACAAAAATAAGGTTAAATTTTGATTCATTGGTATAGAATTTTATACTTAGACACATATTATGTACATTTAAACTCTTATATACGGTATTGTGCCTATATAACTCATTTAAAAGTATAAGTTTATTTCCAATCCTTTTATGGGTTGCTCTTGCAATCTAATTAGGAGTCTGGGTAATACAGGTTGATTGCTGCCCAGTCAAGCTTCTGGTCATGTCAAATACTGGTCTTAATTTATCACAAAATAGGCTTAATAGGTTAAACAGATAATAAATGGATAAAATATATGGTTTGCTTGTTCAAAGATAGATAGATAGATGATAGATAGATTTATAAATAAAATAGTAGATGTCTTCAAAACCCTCAGAGGCATACAGAAAATGACATTTAAAGATGTTTTTATTATTACAAGAATTGTTTGACTTAAGACAGCTCCTGACAGCTCCCATTTGATTTGGAAGAAGACAATGAGCATCAAAAAGAAATCTCCCATCAGGAGATAATTCCTATTGGGCAAAAATGCCACTGCTCTCTCAACAGACTATATACAGTCCAAAGATGGACCAGAGTTTAAATGCAGGTAAGTCGATGTCCTGATTCTGCAAAGACAGAATGGGAAAATCCTTATTATTTCCTGCTGCACAATTTAGTCTGTGAAAAATGCTTGGCCAGAAGGCTGAAGATGATGCTCCAACCATATCAAGAGATATTTGGGACTGTCTGGGCAACAAACTGTCATATTTCTTTTTGGAAGCTGCTCTCCTATGCTTCCTACTCTTCAAATAATAACTTTATCCCTTATGTCTTTGATGGGGTTGAAGGCATAATAGTTATAAAATTTCAATTGAACTTGAGTTGATTAGGATTTAAAAGGACATTTTCAAATCTAAATAAAATCTTTAGGTTTATAAATATAGGATATGATAGAAATTATTTTGGTTCAGAACTTTAGACACAGCAAGATAGATGATTTTTTCTTCTTCAAGATTGCCTGATACAAATAGGCTAAACATTATGTGTATAACTTTTATATATGGTTTTCTTGATTGTTTCATATTTGTTCTTATTGTTTTTACTATATGAGTTAAAAAATTTAGCCTTTTTTTTTAAGACAAAAGGAGGGAATTGTTGGGGTAGTGTTAAGCATTCTAAATGTTAATTAATTGGTCCTGCTTTCTGTCTGTTACTTACATTGAATCTGATTGGTTAAGTAAAATGCCGAGGCCTGAGATTGGGCAAAGACAGAGAAAGGTGGGACTTCCTGGGATTACAGCAGGAAGCCTGTGCTTTAGAGAGAGCCTAAAGCATTCCAGCCAGGAGCAGCAGGAAGGAGGCACACACCATGGGTTAGAAAAAGGAACCTCATTCCACATGGCCAGGAACCTCAGCATATCGTGGAGAATGGCAGTCAAAGGGGACGTATGTATATATGGGATCATATTTGTGTAATAGAATTAAGAGCTAGCTTAGATGGGCTAGGATTGCACAATTCAGGCCAAGGCTGGTTAAAATCCACATGGTGTCTGTGTACTCATTTATAATCTCTTGTTAAGGATTAGCTGCCAAACCTATTAACAATAACATAAATACTGGGGAAAACCTAAGCGAAATGGACAATTTCCTCGATAAATTCCACCTACCAAAACTAAATCAAAATCAGATTAACAGCTTAAACAGCCCAATAACACCTAAGGAAATAGAAACAGTCATTAATAATCTCCCAACCAAAAAAAGCCCAGGGCCAGATGGCTTTAGCACGGAATCCTACTGGACCTTCAAAGAGGAACTAACACCATTACTTTTCAAACTCTTCCACCACATAGAAACAGAAAGATCACTGCCAAACTCATTCTATGAGTCCACTGTCATTCTGATTCCTAAATCACACAAAGACCCAACAAAGAAAGAGAACTTCAGCCCAATCTCCCTCATGAACATAGATGCAAAAATACTTAATAAAATACTAGCAAACCGAATCCAAGAACACATCAAAAGTATCATACACCATGATCAAGTAGGCTTCATCCCTGGAATGCAGGGATGGTTCAATATACGAAAGTCTATCAATGTAATTCACCACATAAACAAGCTGAAAGAAAAAAACCACATGATAATCTCGCTAGATGCAGAAAAAGCATTTGACAAAATACAACACCCCTTCATGCTAAAAGTTCTGGAGAGAACGGGCATACAAGGATCATACCTAGAAATAATAAAGGCAATATACAGCAAGCCAGTAGCCAACATCAAATTAAATGGAGAGAAGCTTGAAGCATTTCCTCTAAACTCAGGGACAAGACAAGGATGTCCACTTTCACCATATCTCTTCAATATAGTACTTGAAGTCCTTGCTAGAGCAATAAGACAACTAAAGGAGATCAAAGGGATAAAAATTGGAAATGAAGAAGTCAAATTATCCCTATTCGCAGATGATATGTTAGTATACATAAGCGACCCCAAAAACTCCACCAAAGAACTCTTACAGCTGATAAACAACTTCAGCAAGGTGGCTGGATACAAAATTAACTCAAAAAAATCAGAAGCCCTTCTTTATACAACAAACAAATATACCGAAAAAGAAATAAGGGAAACAACCCCCTTCACAATAGCCACAAACAACATAAAATACCTGGGAGTAACTCTAACCAAGCATGTAAAGGACCTATATAACAAGAACTTCAAGCCCCTGAAGAAAGAAATGGAAGAGGCCTTTAGAAGATGGAAAGATCTCCCATGCTCATGGATAGGTAAGATCAACATAATAAAAATGGCTATCCTACCAAAAGCAATATATAGATTTAATGCAATTTCTATCAAAATACCAACACAATTCTTTATAGACCTGGAAAAAGCTAGTCTCAACTTCATATGGAACAACAAAAAGCCCAGAATAGCTAAATCAATCTTGTCCAATGAAAAAACATCTGGAGGTATCACCATCCCAGATTTCAAGCTGTACTACAGAGCAACAGTAATAAAAACAGCATGGTACTGGTATAGAAACAGACCAGTGGATCAATGGAATCGAATTGAAGACCCAAACATGGATCCACACACCTATGGCCAACTAATCTTTGACAAAGAAGCCAAAACCGCACAATGGAAGAAGGACAGCATCTTCAACAAATTGTGCTGGTCCAACTGGATGTCCACTTGCAAAAGAATGAAATTAGACCCATACCTATCACCTTGTACAAAACTTAATTCCAAGTGGATCAAAGACCTTAACATAAGGCCAGCCACACTAAAGATACTAGAAGAAAAAGTAGGAGAAACCCTCGAACTCATTGGCACAGGTGACAACTTCCTGAACAGAATACCAACAGCTCAGGACCTGAGATCAACAATCAATAAATGGGACCTCATGAAACTGAAAAGTTTCTGTAAGGCAAAGGATACTGTCATTCGAACAAAACGGCAACCAACAGACTGGGAGAAAATCTTCACCAACCCCACATCT
>CAJQZJ010027747.1:81948-138855 GCA_907164525.1 Lophiomys imhausi | reverse complement strand
AAGAGCTCAAATGATAGCGCATGCTGGCGAGGGTGTGGAGAAAGGGGTACCCTACTCCATTGCTGGTGGGAGTGCAGGCTTGTGCAACCACTATGGAGGTCTGTCTGGCGATATCTTAGAAATCTAGGAATAACCTTGCCTCAGGACCCAGCCATACCACTTCTGGATATACACCCAAAGGACCTCTCACGGAGACATAGGGAAGTCTCCTCATCTATGTTCATAGCAGCCTTATTTGTAATAGCTAGAAACTGGAAACAACCCAGATGTCCCTCAACTGAAGAATGGATTAAAAAATTGTGGTACATCTATACAATGGAATATTACTCAGCTATCAGAAACAATGAAATCATGCAATTTGCAACCAAATGGATGGATCTAGAGGAGCTCATCCTGAGTGAGCTAACCCAGTCTCAGAAGGATGCACATGGCATCTATTCACTTATAGTAGGATTTTAACTATATCGTACAGGATATCTGTACTACAACCAACACATCAAAAGGAACAAGGACATAATTTTTTTTTATCTTTTTCTTTTTCCTTCTTTTTTTCTTTTTTCTTTTTCCTTTTCCCTTCTCTTTTCCCTCTCTTTTTTTGTTGATATTCTTTGTTTTTGTGGGTTTGTGTGTTTGTTGGTCTTTTTTTTAGTATTCCCCCAGTAGCAATGAGACACCATTCACTGGCAGTACTGCCTCGTAGGCCCCTGGTGAATGAAGAGGCTCTTGGCCCTCATGTGACTCCTGATCTGTGGTAAGAGAATGTTAGGCAGGGACACTCCACCCCAGAGGAACAAGACGGAAGGGTCAGGGGGTAGAGCATGTGAGGGTGGTGCTGGGAAGCGGGAAAAGAGGACAATATGATAAGGATGTAACCTGAAGCAACAAACAAATAAATTTATTAACTAAAAAAAAAAAAAAAAAAATGGCATGGGGCAGGGCTGAAACACTGTGAATGGAACAGAGGATACAGCCATTCGGCCTGGTTTTACAGACCTCCAGGTGTAGAGAAGACATGGAGCTAAGGTAAAATACAAGAGAATTGTGGTATTGGCCCATGCCTTTGACTTCAGCGGAGACGGGGGGGGGTGGCACCGTGGATTTGGTGGTCTAATGTATTCTGGAGTCATATGGAGCGGGGTGGTGAGGGTGCATACTCTTGGTCCCACCATTCAAGAAGAGTACACCCTTGGTCCCAGCTACCTGCACACTGGAGACAGAAACGGGCAGATCCCGGAGCTCAGGTTCAGCCTGATGCAGGGCAAACTCTAAATAGAGAAAGACTTCGATCCAGGAGTGGTGGAACACATCTTTGATCCCTTCAGATGGGAAACATAGGTCCCTGATCCAAATAATTAGAGTTCAGAGACACACACATGGGATTTGTAGGGACCTAGGTTTGGAGGCTACTTACAAAAGGCCTTCTCGATGCAGGCAGATTGTCCTTTGGGATCTCAAAATATATACACTAGAGCTGGTTTAGCTCCAAGGTGACAGAATGATTTCTTCTTTAACCCGGATTGAAAGATAACGCTTTGTATGTTGTCAGAAGGCCAAATTTGCTTCAGGAGAAGTACTACTTAGCCCCCCACCCCACCCCCAAAAAAAAGAGGGCAATTGTCCTAGGGTTGGGATTGGGGCAGGGCTCTGTTCTTATCATTCCAGGAGAATCGAAGCGTCCATTAGGGGAGCCCGGGGATGGCTGGACAACGGAATCCTCAGTAGAGAGCAGAATCAGGCACCAAGGAGGACGAGTGACCCAGTTGATTCTGCCTGGCAGACTTCCTCAATAGCTGTCTCCATCGGGGGCCTGCAACCACCACAGCAATCCAATGTCACTGGGACCGCTCAGCTCTACACGATGCCCGGACAGGAACCTCAGTGAAACCTGCAAGATCAGCTTCTGCCTACAAACCCCTTAGGTCATCTAAACAGCTGAGAACAGAAGGACTGAACATAAAAGGAGTGTACTAACATTTTTAATCATTTTTTCCATTTGGGTTCGGGCCCCAAACAGGTGTACTACGACCCAAATCAGCAGGAAGTCACTTTAAGAGAGCGACGTCCCATGCCCAGAGGGTGGGGAGGGTGTTTCTCCTCCCTTCTTTTTGGTTATTTGAAGGATAACTGAAAACTCTGTTATGTAGGGGAAGAGACTACAAGCTGATAAATGGTCCTGTCTTAATGGGTTTTTAGGTTAGCCCCAGGGAATTCCTACTTTTCCTTTTCTGTATCCTTCTTCCTCTCCTATGTAGGAGTGCATGGGCTTGAGAAAAATGAGATATAGACATAGCACAGGGGTCCAAGAAGAAGGGGCATATTATTGAATATGCCCTTATACCTTTGTATATTGATACAAAATTAGTAGTTTATTTGGCTAAAGTTGTATTGACCATTGTTTATTGTGCAAAAATAAGATTGTATTGGATTACATCAGTATTGATCTTTGTATATTGATACAAAATTAAGATTATAGTTGGCCACAATGGTATTGACCCTTGCATATGGACGTAATATTAAGATTATATTGGGCTACATAGGCATTGATCTTGGTATATTGATACATAATTAAGAGTATATTTAACCACAATTGAATAGATCTTTGTATATTGATACAAATTTAAAGGTAAAGCTTCCCAATGGTATCATACCTAGAGATACTTAAAAATAAAATGTGAAGCTCTGACCTCTTGATACCAACCATCTAAAACAGTCTCAGATAGGTAAAACAAACTCCTAATCATGCAAACATGTCACTTTGTTAGCTACTATGACAGTCTATCACAGATATTCTCTAAACTACCCAGTAATCAAGTTGCTAAGAGACAAGCAACATTTGCTTATCTAAATACAAGAGATGGATAGGGCATCTTCAAAAACCCCTAGAGATCTGCAGAATATGGCATTCAAAGATGTTATCTTAAATCAAGATTTTTTTTTTCGATATCCTGACATATCAGCGCCTGACAGCACCCCCTATTCTACTCCAAGTAGAAGATAAGCATCGAAGAACCTCCACTATAAGATGGTTGAATTAGTGGCAAACCTTTCTCTTGGCATGGAAAGACCCCTTGCACCAACTGCAGACAGACTGCTGTCCAAGGGGGACAAAACTTGGTAGCAGGGAAGTCGACAGCCTAGCTCTGCCAAGACAGGGTAGGTAAGTCCTTCATAATCCCTGCTCTACAACAAATGTCTGTCAGAGAAACAGGACCCAAAGGCTGAAGATTGATGCTGGAATGTATGGAGAGAAAATGGGAACTGTCCAGGCAGTCATTGGTATGTTCTTTCTTAGTTTTGGAAGCTGCAGGCCCTGCACTTCCTATATAAGCAAATATATTTATCCCTCTCAGGTCTCTGAGGTGGTTGAAGAGTAGACAGCTAGAGTCTCATAGTTAAATTTTGAACTGTTTAGGAATCAAGAGGGTGTTATAGATCTAAGAAGATACTCTTAAAAGTGTGTTGCAAGATAATATGAATGTTGAGTCACATATAGACCTTTAAACTCATGGAGTTGGTTAGATAGTAGAATGTTAAAGTCAGGGGCCAAATATGTATAAACTGGACATTGGGAAGGTATACTGGGCCATTTAACTCTCATAAATGTGGCATATTTATATCTATTGTTTTGTATAATACTTACTGTTATAAGAGAAGGAACCATCTGTTGGACTGAAAGGGGAAACTTCTGGGGGGAAGAGGGTGGAAGGGCGGGATAGGAAGGGGTAATAGGGAGGGGTTTGTGACTGAGATGTAACTTGAAGAAAAAAAATAAAGTATTTATAAAAAAAACATAAATACTGGGTAAATAATTTAATTAGCAATATATTTTTTACATAAAAGTGAGGAAATAAAGTGTGCCTGTATAAATATATAACTTTTAAATGTACAGTGAGAACACAAATTCCAGAATCATTGAGAGTAATTAGTGGAAACCTCATGGCTCTAACCCTTGGACAGTGCTCTCGGGACGTTCCCTGGTGCTTTCTCCTCTATGGCCCATCTCTCTGCAGCACTCTTTCTCAACTTCCATTTCCTGGAGGCATGCCTGTTCCCTTCATTCCAGACCTCTGTCACGCTTACCTTCTTCATAGCCCTTCTTATGTGGCTCCACACTTGCTATGATTGGGGATCAGGACTCTGTTGTGTGTAGTAAGTGGGCAGCTTTCTTTCTAACCCCAGGCTCCCAGAATAAAGATTCAGTGAGATTCAAAATATATTTACAAATACCTATGCCAGACATCTAGGCTTGTTCCCTTACAAGCTAATAACTTGCAATAACTTATTTGTTCTAATCTAAGTTTCTGCCACATGGCTGGTGACTTATGTTCATGAATCATGTGTCTCTCCTCCTTTCATCTTATTGAGCAAAAACCATCATGCCTTTCAAAGTCCACTCTGTCTACCAGACATCCCACTACCTATTCTAACTTTTACTATAGGCCCTAAGTCTTTATTGACAGCTGCTCTAACCATACAATACTTAAGAGATTCCTTCCACAGTGGTGAATTTATTGTGGGTTTTGTCCTTTCCCAGCACATTTTGCATGATAAGGTGCTTGTGTGCACACTATGAGCACAGAAACCTATTTCTACAGTAATAACACAATAGAGACCAAGACATCAAACAAATGCTTGGAAATCATGAGTTAACTTGTGGTATAGATAGATATCTGCAATGAACAGACACAAATATATCCAGTGTGATCAGGGATCAGGTGTCTAAGAGTTTAATAAATACTACTAAATGAATTTTATGTAAAATATATTCATCAGCAAAGTAAATGTGTTGGGTTTTCTTTTCTTTTTTGTTTTGTTTTGGTTTTTCCAGACAGGGTTTCTCTGTGGAAATAGCCCTGGCTGTCCTGGACTCACTCTGTAGACCAGGCTGGCCTTGAATTCACACAGATCTGCCTGCCTCTGACTCCCGAGTGTTAGGATGAAAGGTTTGGTGGTGCACTTTAATCCCAGCACTATTTGTCACGTTAAGCACTTTAAGTCAAATATTGACCTAAACCTTGGTCTGCCACTGTCTGGTTGAGGAAAGGTCCAAGAGGCAGTTGGGAAGGATGGGAGGGCCAGACCTAATCGTTTGGAGATTAAAGGTGGCAGGAGATTGGCTCAGGCTGGAACATGTATAAGGAGAGCTGGTCCCACTGTGGTACCTGGGGGCAGACCTCGTCAACTGAGAATTATTCTAGAGTCTGACAGCTTCAGGACTAGCAGGTGTCTTGAATTCTAGACTACCTATTTGTTATACATGGCTGTGGGTCTTGAGAACTCAGCATTTGGAAGTGTACATGATAACCACAGCAGTATTCCTCCAGCACGGTGATTAATACTCAGGAGACCTGGAAGGAGTGAATCCAATTCCTCCACCCATATCTATCTCAGTGGTAAGGTTGCTCCCCACACTCCGACTCACCTGGGACACAAACCTTAGCTAAAACAGCCACCCTAGGAAAAAAGTGAGAACAGGCCCATAACACAGAGTGCAAATATACATGATTGCAGAAGAGTCCTCTAATATACAAAGAAGGAAAACTTCACCCCTTCCCCAAGGTTAAATAAGCAATAAAATCTGCAGAGAGATGGGGCTTTCTACTTCTGGAACTGCCTGTAAGTTATCTCCAGGGATACAGCAGTCATAAATTGTCACCAGTGCTGGGATGATATGGTTAGTGGCATGGCTGCCTTTGAGTCATCTGTATTCCTCTAGGTAAGGGCAAAGAACCCAATGGGTCACTAGGCCTCACTTGGATGAATCATTTCTCTGGATTGTTGTTGATCCCCTCTCAGGGGTGAAGAGATATTTGTTTGGATATTTATAAAGTCCAGGATAGCTTACTGTCAATTGTAGTCACTCACTGTTCCTCGAACACTAGAATTGTTACATTCACTCTCTGAAGGAGCATACTTCCATCCACCTTTGTTCTTCCTATGCTTTCATTTGCAATCCTTTGATACATTTTCCCCTATAGGAGCCATAACCACAACAGCTGTTTGACTTCCTCAGTTTACCCTTTCAAAGGCCTCAGTAGGAGGCTGGCCTCTTAGGCTTGTGTCTTTGGCAATCTTATGGAAAGATGTTTTCATTGAAGCTGATAAGCCTCTGTAGGGTGGCTAGGAGTGTTAAAGACACTTTGTATATTAAAGATCAAGATAAAATTTCACAAACATTTTAATACATTATCTAAAATGAGTAAGCGATTGATATAGGAACTTCAGCTAAATACAATTAACTGATGTCTGGCTGGGGAGATGGCTCAATTAGAAAAGTTCTTGCTGCACAAGCATTGGAATCTAACCTCTATTCCTAGAACCCATAGATAGCTTGGCATGGGGCCAGTGTCTGTAATCTCAACACTAAGGAGGCACAGACAGATGTACAGCTGGGCACAGGATCAGTGCTTATAATGTCACCAGAAGGCAGACAGATCCACATGGATCCCCGGGACATGCTGGCCAGCCTGTCTATTCTAATAGTCAAGTCCTTGCCAAGGAGAGAAACTGCCGACAAAAATAAGCTGGACAGCACCTGAAGAATGATACGTAAGGTTGATCTCTGATTTCCATATGGACGTGCACACTCATGCACCTCCCACAAACACACACATTTGCATACATACAAAGAAAGAATTACCATAGATAGTTCTTAAGTGAGTGATTTTTTTAAAATTTAGTATCAAGAGATTCTAAAATATAGGTGTCATTTTATACAGTGAGCATAGGGAAAATGTCCCCAATCTTGATCTCATGTATTTGTCCCTAAACCCAAGTACTATGAGCATCAGGACAGTGAACGAAGTTAAATGGCTATTTGCAACAATGTCAACATTTATTCTAACAAGTTGCTAGGAGTAACTACGGACACAATGAGTCAATTAATACAAAGAAACAGTCATTATGGCCAGGAAGCCACACTGATTTCTGTGGTCAAGTTATTAAAGTATGACTATTCTAGGCTATAGCTTCTCTAAGCTTGGGGATTTAAAATAAATGAGAAGCATTTTGTGTAGATATCCTGGCTTTCCAGAAGTCAAAATATGAAAGCATGAATTGTCAAGAAATGGCATGTAAAATGTCTGTTCTGGTTGTCTTAACACTATCTGAATCACTTAGGACAACTGTCATCATTGAGGTATTATACAAAAATGAGGGTGCTGCAGGCTTGAAGCAGTTAGAGCCAATGACATGAATGACCAACGTGATGGGGACGGGTACAGATTTTTCACCCAAATCATAGAGTGTTAGAAAGAAAATGTTTTGAAAGTTTCAAGCAAAGTTTTAGAGTTGTACTCAACAGAAGTTCCTTTGTGTTCATTACCTTCAAACTCTATTGCCTTGGCTCCCTGGAACAAAGTTTTTTCCTACTTACACAATGACCTCTAATCCTACAGACATCCTTTGTCCTTATTCTGGGGTCTTCTCAGTCAAGGGTCACTCAGCCAGCTGTATACAAAATGAGAATTGCCCTTGTTAGGAGTTTTGGGTAATAAAACATATTGGGAATCCCTTGTCTGCTAGAAGCTCACAGAAGCCATCTTGACAGTAATACTTTCTTTTTCAGTCCATTTCTCCTTAGACAGTGGCTTAAGAAAGAAAGACACTTTCGCCAGACTTTTTTCTCTGCCACCCAGCACTAGAATAATATCCATGTATTATCATATCCCACTGTTGGTATTACTGTTGTTTGTTTGTTTGTTTTGTACATGTGTTCTGAGGATGCAGATTCTCACACTTGCAAGGCAAACATGTTACAGACAGAACCATTGCCCAGGCACCCCCAATTTGGTACATGCTTTGTACTGTAGAACTTATTTTGGCTGCTAGTCTAGGATTGTATTGTGGTTGCTAAGCCATCTTTCCTCTCTAATGATACTTTGCTGAACTGTGATCTACTTAGGAAAAAACCAGAAATACAATTAGTCACAATGATATTTTTAAAAAGAGGTTTTCTTGACTTTGTGTACATGTAATATGTCATAGAAAGAATGAAATAAATAAGGAATGAATAAATGAGTGAATGAATGAATAAATGAACCAAAGCCTGTACATGGTGTTTGAGATTATTTCATTAAGACTGAGTGCCACTGGGCTTTTTGTTGTTGTTGTTGTTTTAATTCCCCTTTCTTCCCTCTAAATCTTCCCATATATACCTCCCTGATCTTTTTTCAAATTCATCACCACTTTTTTCATTAATTGTTGTCATATACACAAAAATGCACACACCTAAATACATAAATACAATCTGTGCAGTCTGTATAATGGTTCATGTATGTATGTTTTCAAAGCTGACCATTTGGTATCAGGTAGCAAATGATGAGCTCTTCAGCTGATGAGTAAGTAGTGAAAATATGGTGCATACACACTATGGAATATTATTCAACTGAAAAAAGGGAAAAAAAGAAACCACAGGTTTTTCAGGTAAGTGGTAGGAATAAGAAATAATCATATTGAGTGAGATAACAAAGTCTCAAAAATATAAACATCATATCACATGCTATCCCTTATCTGAAGCACCTAGATCCAAATCTTCAGATGTGAGTGTGTATCCTGGAGTGATGGCAGAAACCAGGAAAGTAAAAAGGAGAGTGATAGAAAGAAGAATAGCAGGATACCGTGATATGATGGGAAAGTGTGAAAAATATTGAGGGCTCTAAATAGGGAGAGGGAAGGAGATAATTATAGAAGGACAAGAAGGGTAAAGTAGTAGCAAAAATATCTGGAAAAGACGTAAGGAATGATGCTATGATCTGCTATGGGAAGGAGGAGGCAGGTGGTGAATGGGTTGGATGAAACATGGGAAAGGGGAGGGCTCTGAGACAAGCTGGAGACCAATGACAAGGTAGGCCTCTGGAAGGAGATGGGGAAACCTCTAGCTGAGACTCATACCAGAGGAAGATAGGAAGACTGAAGCAGCCACCCACTAGATAGGTAGGATTTCTGCGGGAGAGAGGGGATATCCAACCCACTCACAAAACCTTCAAACCAAAATTTACACTGTGTACAAGATGTGCAGGGATAAAGGTAGCAGACATGGAGGGAATGTCCAACCATTGACAGGCCCAACTTTAGACCTACTCCACAGGGGAGAGCCTACCCTTATTACTATTAATGATACGCTGCTAGGATTATAGACAAGAGTATAGTATAACTGTCCTCTAAGAACCTCCATGAAGCAGAGGATCCAAACAGAAGTTGAGACTCACTGCCAAACATTAGGTGGAATACAGGGGACCTTGTGGAAGAATGGGGAAAGGATGGAAATACCCAAAGGAGACAAGAATTCCACAAGAAGACCAACAGAGTCAACTAACCTAGGTCCAAAGGGGCTCACAGAGTCTCAACCACCATTCAAAGGGCATGCATGAACTAGACCTAGGCCCTGAACACACATGTAACTCCTAGGTAGGTTGGTCATCATGTGGGTCCTTATCAAGTGGAGCAGGGGCAAGGCAAGGAGTCTGTGGCAAGGAGTATGAGGCCTGCTTTTTGATCACTTCCCCTCAATGGGGCTGAGGTGCCTGACTTCAATGGAAGAGGACGTGTTCAGACCTGATTCAACTTGATATGCTGGGGTAAGATATGGAAGGAGGGGCCTCCCTTTTTTGTGGAGAAAGGGATAGGAGATAGGAGAACGGGACAGGAGGGCAGACCCAGAGGAGGGAAAGGAGGGGACTATGATTGGGATGTAAATTGAAAAGTAAAATAAAATAAAATTTAAAAATTATCCACCTAAAATACCCTTTGTGCATGTAAGTTGATATATAAATATACATATATAGTTTAAATAAATATTTTTGAATCTAAGCTACAATGCTTTCTCTAGGAGCCAAAGACCATCATACCAGGCATGGGAAGCCTGCTTTTGAGTTGTTCAGCATTGTCCTGGAGACTTCCAAAACATTACAGTCTACTGGTATTTTCCTTAGTTGCCCCAGCTCACCCCAATGTGGAAGGTAAGTAAGTCCTTATTTCTGAAAACACCATGCATTCCAAACACAGGACCCTGAGGACCCGAGCTGGAGCTGACCTGAAAACTTCTTCCCTGAGGACTAGATTTCATGGTACTAAAAGGTTCCATGGGACTTCTTCTATAGCTGCTATGCAGGAATTTAAAAGGACCAGCATGCACTCAGCACTAGCGCTGCTGAGAACTCTGGGTATTCTGCAACAAATACACTGGAAACCACTCTGAGAATATGGACTATATTGAGAAACATGATGCTACCACCCTCTGCTGTCTGAATCCCACTGGGATCTAAGAAAGAGCAGAAGGCAGACCAGCCTGGAACTTCTATATTCTAAGGGACCACCTGTGGGACCAAAGTGTTCACTTTTCTTTCTTCCTCAGTGAACAGAAGTTGAACTAACAAGGCAAAGATGCCTTGGGCAGGAAACCCTTTCTGTCCCTCTCTGCTCCACTGTTTTCCATTTCCTTTTCTCTTGAGTCAGCTTGTCATAAGTGGTTTTTCAAAAGCATTAAATTAATCATTTTAAGGAACTTAAACATATATACAACATCACAAAATTATAGCTCCAGGGAAAAATATCTTTGGTGAATAGCCCTGAGGAATGGCACCTGAGGTTGCCCTCTGCCCTTCACATGCATGCACACTCATATGTGCACATGCAATTCTAGATATATGCACACATATGCAAAGAAAAGTAACAGTTGTCTTTTTACAGAGGTAAAATTGGACTTAGAAGGATTCACTATGGCCTTTTCTTTCTTTTGGACACTACCTGGGGCAGCTATAGAGAAAACAACAAGACTGAAGAGAAAAATCAGAAAAAACAAAGAAGACATGAAGAATGAAAACAGAAAGCAGCAGCTACGGAGAAATGCCTCCAGTTTCAGGTGTGCCTTACTTTGTGTGCCAGGTAGATGTCAATCAGCTTACACACATGGTCACCTCCTGCTATACTTAAGATACAAGCTTAATAACTCTGGATACTTCCCTTACACATGGTAGGACTGTCTTTGTATACTCTGCTTCTGATTGCTGTCTCCTCTGGCTACAAGTAGTTGTGTTTGCAGAAAGAAAAAGATACCTCTCCTCTATGAGCCCTGGAGAAGGATATGGACCTCAGAAGAATCAGAGAAAGCATATAGTGTGTTTATTTTTAAGAGGCTATGACTGAACCCTTCTCCTTTTTCCTTGAAGAAACCAAAAAAAAAATCAGAAACACACACATATACATGTGCACACATGCCCATGAATGCACACACATATACACATATATACATATGACCACATGTATACACATACATGTCCACAAGTACATCCACACATCCACACACATATACACATATATGCACACACATACATACATATAAACACACACACAAACACACAGTAAGGAAAACTTTCAGGGATCTGTCCTGAAGAACTACAGATTCCATAATGTGACTGCTGACATTTTCTGCTATCATTATTGTAGCAACAACTTCCTGAAGGTAAAATACAATGTCATGACAAGTTGGTTGAATGGTGAAGGTGATTGACTGCTATAGGTAAAATATAAGCCTTTCTGATTTTGTGTACTTTCAGTTTTAACAGTGTATTCACTATCAAAGACAATGAATTCTAATTTTTCTACTGGAATTACAAATTACTATGATATATTTTAAATTTTACTTTATTATTTTCCTATAAAACAATAAATGTGCATGTGTATATGTTTATATTTGAAATATTAGAATTGTTTGGCATTTGAACAAGAGTAAACAAAGAATGGGCAGATTATTGCTTGAAATTTCACACACACAGACCCTTATTCTTCTGAGAAAGGGTCTCACTTTACAGCCATGGAGCTTACTGTTACGGCCAAGTTGGCCTCAAAAGTGAAAGAGAAATTCACCTGTCTCAGCCTCCCCAGTGCTGTGATTACAGGCATGAGTCGTCACACATGGCTTCACCCAATATTTTGATGGCATGTAAAAATAACATTTTAAATTAAAAAAAGAGCTTTAGAAGTCAAAATAAATTGTACACTCTCAACCAGTGTTTAATAATTTTGCTTAAGATGTTTGAAGACATCACTACTTAAAACTTCCAGGATCTATGTGAACTTCAGTTTTGGAAGGAAAAGCCTAGATGAAAAAAGTTTTAATCAGCATGTCCTGTGACTCAAGAGTCATTCACTGGAAGAGTCAAGACAGGAACACCTTCCAATGTGAGCTTGGGTTCTAAATAGAACTTTTCATAGTCCAAACAGCCAGACAGGGTTGCTGAGCTGGGCTTAGGACCTGGGCAGGCCTGAAACCATAGTGTTATGATACGAAACAAAGCATCTGTTTCAGACTCATGTCTGTCTGCTGTAGCTACGGACGGGCTATGCACCAACAGCCAAAGGATGCATACATGATGGCTTCAACCTGTTTCAAAGTTTCTTTTTCACCAAAGCCAATATTGTCAAGGCAAAGTCTGCCAAGTTCTTCTATTTGGCAGTTAGCTATGTATATATATACATATATATATATATTTCATCTAGGTTGAGTCACATTATAACACACTTGTGTGTACCCGATCTTTTCCATTATTATTATTTGTTTATTAGCAATATTCACTTATGAGAAATATTAACAATTTCTTAACTATTAATCCTATAAATTCCTACAACTCCTTTAACCTAACCACTAATCCTATAGATAATTATTTTCCTAACCTTTTAGAAGGATACAGTCTCTGGGGCAGGTCATCAGTCATCAGGAACACAATCTCTATAGTAGTCCCTTTAAAGCACTTGGCAGTCTTTTCTCTGGAATGTCTCAGATGTAGATTCGTCAGAGTAAGTTGCAGTCTCACCTTAAATAAGGCTTGATGCTTTCTTCTCTCTGGGAGACCTCAGCCCCTTTGCATCAGCAACTCTGCTGCTTTGATGCTCTGCTTCAGTCCTTAAAGCCGGCCACAGTTTGGACAGATCAAACCCCTCTAGGCAAAAGCTGAGCCACAGGGTTTAGTCCTTGGCCTTTTGCCGTCTTGCTGAGGCTTTCTTTTCTCACCAGCTTCTTTATGCCTCAGGGAGATCTGGCCATCAACGGATGGCCAGCACTTTTTTCAGCAGGACTCTCAGAGCTCTCTAGCATTGGGGGCCTCTTGGATGGGGCTCCATGCACTGTCCTTAAATAGGAGGAACTCTGTTTCAGCTTAATTTGGGCTCCACCTACTTAGCAGCTGAAAACAATGTCAGGCCAAATACTTTATTTCTTAGTCCATTAAGTCTTTCCTGTTTTTCCTGGCTTCAACCTTGTTTTCAGTCCATTAAGTGTCCTGTTTGTTTCCTGTTTTCACCTGAGTTCATCCTTGTTTTTCCACAAGCTGATAAGCTAATCGCTCACAGCCAAGTTGATCTTCATGCCCCGAATTAAGGGACTGTATCATATATTTACTAAATGTAAATTAATCTAACTTCCTACACTTGTGTACTGTACAATGTTTCCATATTTTATGGCTGCTTCTTGTAGTAAATTTCAAGTCCCACAGTGTCCCTGGAGAGTCTTCCTTTCTAGCTCCCTCCATCTCCTGTATCTGAATGTGTGTCTACCAGTTGACAGTTCTCAGAGTCTTCTATTAATTTAGTTAAAACCCATGTGACTTTGGGAGTGAAAACACATTTCCCGAAGATGGGTATCCAATCAGGTATGAGAAGCTTTGCTCTGTAGGAGGCCATCCTTCCCCAAGGTGGGGATCCTGTGCTTAAGACCTTCCCTAACACAGAGAAAAGCCTTTTGCTGTTAAAAAATGGCCAGATTAAGATGGTGGCTCATTCTTTGAACTACCAGAAAGTTAAGCTCCTTGAGCACAGCTACCTATATCCTTGTTTTAGGAATGAAATGTGACTTCTTTAACATATGCAAACAGTGCAGTGGTCTGAGAAGATGCCCATTAGCAGCAAGAATGTTAGAGGCACTCACTGCAGTGAACCAGCATAATCAGATACATTCTAATCCCCACCAGATCTACCCACTGTGATTTAGGGGAGGAAATATTTCTTGAATTTGGCATCACCCAGTTAACATCCCAGATATAACAGAATGTTGCATGGTAGCAGCAAAAGCCTTTCATTGTAGAACCAGCTATCATCTAGCATATTCTCAATTGCCTGGAACAGACTGGAGTCAACCACAGAAGCTAGAATGCAGACAGCACCAATTATATCCCAGGTTCTAATGCAGCAAAGAACAGAACAGAATCAATTATTCACCCCAGATCTAGAATCAGCCACAGCAAAATCTGAGCACACTGGAGATGTGTCATGTACAGCATTCTGCTGCAAATCACAGACTCTCTTGAAGAATTGTAAAACAAGCCAGAAGGAGTTGCTGTGTTTATGACCCCAGCACAAGGGTCAGAAGAGGAATTCTGGGAGCTGCTGAAAACTGACTTCTCAACATTGCTGAGAATGGATCCCTGGGGGAAGAGAGAATAGAAAGTGGCTGTAATTTCATCTCACTTACTTGAAATTATGGGGTGGTATTCACAGGTCTGCCCTGGTCAGCAGACAGTGATGTTTTCCCTGGGATTGCAGGATGCTTTTTCCTCTAAGAAAAGAGAATGTTCCATAAACACGTGGTGTGTAGATGCAGGAGGGAAGGGTAGACCTCTGAGGAAGATGTCTGAACTGATAAAATCTCATGGTGAGGGTAGATGCTGAACTGGAGACCTCTGAGGCCCTTCAGAGAAACTCACCTGTGGTCAGACTCCAGGATCTGGTAACAAACACTGTCATCAACAAATGCATGCATTTACTGAAGTCTGCCCACATGGCTGCAAAGTGAGGATTATACAAAATATATGCACTCTATATAAGACTAACCACACAAGTAATTGCGTTGGGGGTAAGGCCAATAACCTCTCTGCATTGCTAAGCACAACTAATGGGAAGGAAAGACTCATATCTATAAGTGCCTCATGGAGGTGAGACTTGGAGAGGTGTATTCCCAGTGACTCATTTCTCCAAACACTTTGGAATGAATGCCAATAAATGTGGTAATAAGTTGTGGTAATAATTCAATCCAAGATATCTGGGATTTTTGTTTGGTTTGATTTGCTGGCTACTCATGTGATAATTAAGTAAAAATTAAATTGATGTACATTTTTACAGCTTATGATATATGGCTGTAAAAATATATTGAATTAATAAATATAATAAATTAGAGTAAATTCTGATGGAGATCTTGAGGGAAATACAACTTGTAAAAGAAAAGAAAGTAATTATGCAAAATTTCTTGCTGTTGAAAAATCAGAGCCTGCATATACATCACATAAAAGATTAACCAGAAGTAGGGTTGGGCATCTGCAACCCCAGTACTTGGGAGAAGAGGCATAGGATCAGGAGTTCAATGATCGACTCAGTTATTATACTGGTTAGGTTTTGCTAACTTGATATAAACTAGAGTTATGTAGGATAAGGGAACCTCAACTGAGGAATTCCCTGCATCACATTGGCCAGTGGATGTATCTGTGGGGATATTTTCTTAATTATTAATCCAGGTAGGAAGGCAAAGCCCACTGTGGTCAATGTCAACCCTGGGCAGTTAAGCATAAGCTGTATAAGAAAATTAGCTGAGCAAGCCAGTAAGTAGCATCCTCCATGGTTTCTGCTTCAACTCATGCTTTGAACTCCTATTCTGGCTTCCTTCCACGATGCACTGTATCTTCTAAAATGAAATAAATCCATTCCTCTCAAAAGTTGCTTTTGGCTGTGGTGTTTATCACATCATTAGGTAAAAGGAAACTAGAATACCTGCATAGAGTTCTAGGACACCCAAGTTTACAGAAGATCCTGTCTCAAACAAAATTATTTTCATTACTACTAAGAAAAAAATGCCTGATGTATGTCATATTAAATATTTAACTGAATAAACTGAATAACATATAAGACTGCAATAAATTTCTTTGGCAAAGGGTATATTGAACTTTTTCTATTTTACTTTCATTAGGATATTATCCCAGAATCCTAAAATATGTATAGACTTCTCAGGGGAGAGTCCTGGGGTAAGCTGACAGCAATAATGCTTTTGTTTTTCTGATAAAACATTAATTATGCACTATCTTATACTAAATACCATATCTTGTATATAAGCATTGTGATGAGTGAACATTATTTAACACTGGATTCTGAAACTATGTATGAAATTCCAAAGCACCAAAAAGAATAAGACATTTCACCTGTGAAATCATAGTGATGTATATTTGTAATGTAAATCTTCTCTCTTGAAATTGTATTAAGTGATTGTTAAACTCTATGCAGTGGGTCACTGGCTTATGCTTTGCTAAAGACATTACTATGTACTGGAAAAAAAAAACTGGAGCTCATCTACACAGTAGACTACAATTGTTCTTATGCTCATTGTGTGTGAGGATTGCTTGGATAGTGACTTATTCATGTATGTTTCCAGATGTGTTCCCAACTGTTTTAAATATAAAAGTTAACTTTGTTCTTTCTTTTTGTTTTTGGTGGAACCTGGGGCCAATGCACACACCAACACTGCTTTACCACTGAGCTTCATCCCTCATCCAGATTTCTTTTGTTTATTCCTTCTTTTTCCAGTTTTCTCTTCTTGCCTTTTCTTTTCTTCTCTTTCTCTTCTCTTCTGTTTTACTTTCAAGGCCACAACCTTTGCTGAGAATTCCATAGAATCCTACTTAATTTACAGCAGTGCTGAGTCCAACCTGGAGGTTCTTTAATCTATTTTAGGCAGAAATAAGGTATGACAAAACACCATAATTTGTTTTTCACCAGACTTATAAGTTGTTGTAGGCATTTAGAGTTGGATTTGATAGCAGCTACTTAGATAGCTGTGGCCGGAGAATCACAAACTGTTGGACTGCCTACAATTCCACCTTTTCTGAAATCACATATCAAAACAGTAATTTTGAAAAGATAAAAGGAAGAAAACACATTTGTGAACATCGTATTGTCAACACATTTAAAAGATTCTGTATGAAAACAGCAGAATATGAAAAGAAGCAGACAGACATGTTCAATACTATGGAGTTCCATGCACACAGGATTATACAGGGAAGAAGTATGGGCTCACCCATTTCCATTTTCTATTTAAAGTATATTGTATATATCTTGCTTCCATTCTAAGTTGTTTCCAAAAGTTTGAATACTGTAGATGATATAAAATACATAGATAGTCATGGCAGGGAATATCCTGGTTATGAAGCCTAGTTAATGCATGCACATTGAGGTGAAATTGAACAGACTATGTAACTCTGTTGATCTGTGCCTCTGTGGACTAATTTTCTATAGTACAGTGTATGTACTATAACTTGGTATTATTCTATTCTGCACATTTCAAAAAAAAATCAAAATTTAATTATCTTGTTCCATGTGGCTCATAGAATACAAAGTAGGGTTCAATGCAGTGGTTCTTGGGGTAAGGTTGGCCTTTGGGAATTATTTGGCAATGACTGTAGACATACTTGGCAATCACAGTGGGAAAATACTAGCATTTAGTGAATGCAGACTATTCAGCATCAGAGCTTATCACAGCTTTTTACAAGTCTGTGACATCATTTACTTATATATACATTGTGTGCATAAATAGGAGACAATGATAAACAAAATAATGTGACAGGAGTGATGACACTGGATTAGCAGTCAAGGACAGGAAGTCAAATGGTAAACTGTAGAATATTAACAAGATTGTTGAACATGTAGTCTGAGGACCTTCAGTGACTGATACTGACTAGTCTCCCCCCAAAAAAAACAAAAAACCAGGAAATCACACACTGAAAAGGTGCTCCATAGTGGCTTTCTCCTCCCAAGCAAAGGTCTGGCATCCACATAGAAAAGCTTTGAGTGTTTTTTATGGGACTAATCCCACTGGGGAGGCAGTAACAAAAGCAATCTTTGTTTTCAAAAGTCTAATTTCCTTCTATTCTTAAGTGTTTTCAGATTTCACAAATAAGAAAATTCTATAATTTGTATTTTAGGTAACCTCTGTCTTCCTGGCTTAACTGTATTCCAACACCACAGGAGACACATTCATATTGAACAGAAGACAATTGTTCCTGGTTGGCTGTAATTTAGATTCACGTTTAGCAGGGGATTCTGCATTTAGCTCTAGTGCCCATGCTGCAGTTGCTCTGCTGAGAGGAACATTAGAGGATGTAGTCTCAGCAGCCCAGACAATAACACTTTCTTCCTCACAGGATGTTGGTAAGAAGATTCCTGATGGGTAGCTCTCAGGTCAGGGGGATGAACAAAGACCCTCTCCTCCCTGTAAACCCATGTTTGAACCATGCCTTGCAAGTTCAGTTTGGTGGTTGGTCCTCTTCTGGAAATCCAGACAGGCAGTCTGACAATGCCAGGGTGAGAAGGACAAGTTTAGAGTTGGCATGGCATTCACATGGCTCACAGTTCACCAACTAGACTCAGACTCATGATCTCACACACCTGGTCACTGTAACCAAGAGAATAGCATGGACACAGGAAGCCAATGAATTTTCTGTCCTTTCTGCAACCATTCTGGGAAATAGTCCAGCAATACAAGAACAAAGTCAATAAAAAGGCTTCACAATTACACTCAAGCAAAGTGACATTTAAAAGGAATGTGCAGAAGGAAATTGCTACTTAAAGTACATCAACAAAAACACAGCTGTATGGTCTCTGTATAGTAAACAATCATTCTTTTTAGAAACATATATGTGGACAAGATTTTATTCTATTCATTAGTATAGCCTCAAATAGTCTTAGGTGACAGCAATCTTTCTCTCCTGAGAAATTTCTTCTAGTTATACCACCAACAAACCTGTGTATGTACTGAAAACATAGCATTATCATTAAGTGTCATACATGCAAGGGAATCAGAGTTTAATCTTCAGAACTCACATTAAGAACATACAATAGTATGTTGCTGCACATTGGTGAAGACAAAAGGTCCTTGATGCTTGGCCAAATCAGTAAACTCTAGGGCAGTGAAAGACCTTATCTCAAAAACCAAGATGGATAGCAGTCTTCAGAAATAACATCCTAGAGTTGATCTGTGGCTTCAATGTACATGAACATGCATGCACAATATGCACATACATACATACATACATACATACATACATACATACATACAATGTGTACATGCATACAAGTTACATATCTTCAGTTGTCCAATTATATGGAAATTTTTCAGGTGGTTGTGTGTTTCATATAAAATTGTCAGTGAGTCTATGCAAATATGATTATAAGAACGTGGATGAAATGTTGACTCAAAAACGGACCTAAGAAAAGGCAATAAAACGATAATAACATATGAGATTCCATCTGAGGTTCGAAATAATTAACGAAAGTAAGTTAAGTAACAATTACTAGTGACATTTTAAAAACGTTTAAGGAAAGCCTAGAGGGTAGAAATGAAAGCCAATAGAGACAATGGAAAATTCACAAGAAACTAAGGTCAGTCTCCCAAGAATGGTCAGTAGAAGGAGGGAGGTGATGGACACATGAAGGATGAACTGAGAAAATGAACAAAGCCAAATTTGAGGCTTCTCAGACACATGAGAAAAAGAGAATTGTGATTTTAGAGAATTTGTAAAATTAAGTTGTATTTTTGATTGGTTTTTAAAATTACTTTGTTTTCATTTTTGTGTTTCTGTGTACATATTGTACATGTGTACACATGTGAAGTCAAACGCTAATGTCTATGTCAAGTGTCTTCCTTTCTTGTTCTCTTTATTGTTTAAGACAGGATCTCTTCCTGAGCCCAGAATTCAGCAGCTGGCTAAAATGACTGACCAGGAACTTTGGCACATTTGCCTATCTCTTCCTACTACCTGCTAACATTACACAGATGTACCACCAGGCCTGACATTTATGAGGGGTTGGAAGTCAAACTCAAGTTATATGTTTATGCAGCAGGTCCTTTACCAACTGAACTATCTCTCCAGACCCCCCTTGATTACAAAGAAGATTTATTATTTATATATATGTGAGTTAGGATGGAAGCAGAGTTGGAAACATATCTTTAAGCTCATGGAGATGGTTGCATAGTAGAATGTTAAAGTCAGTTGCCAAATACGTATGGACTAGACATTGGGAATGTATACTAAGCCTTATAATTCTCATAATTGTGGCCTAATTATTTTTTTTTGTTTTGTGTTGTATTTGTTATTATAAGAGAAAGAGCCATTTGTTGGACTGAAAGGGTGTGCTGTTGGGGGAAAAAGATATACTCTAAACTTAAAAAAAAAAAAAGGAAGTGGATGGGTGCTGAGGTGGAAGAGGGTGGGAAGGTGGGACTGGAGTGAGTAGGGAGGGGATTGTGATTGAGAAGTTACTTGAAGAAATAAAATAATAATAAAAAGAAGAAAAAATATTTATCTATATGTGTACATGTGAAAACACAGATATATGCCCAAGGAAGTTAAAAGAAGGAGTTACAGATGGTTGTGGGCCATACAACATGGGTGCGGTTAACTGGACTCCAGACCTCTCCAAGAGCAGCAAGAACTCTTAACTGAAGACACATCTCTCCAACCCCAAGTCTTAATTATTTTTAGATATGAAGAAATCTAATTTTGATTCCAAATAGTTGTTGTGATACAAAATCAGTTGAAATGATGTTTTTTTTTTACTTTATTTTTTATTTCTTCAAGTTACATCTCAATCGCAATCCCCCCTACTCCCACCTTGAGTCCCACTCTCAACCCCCCATCCTCTTCCCTTTTTTTTAAGTTTAAGGTATATCTTATTTCCCCCAACAGCTCGCCCTTTCAGTCCAACAAATGGCTTTTTCTCTTATAATAATAAATACAATACAAAACAACAGAGGTAATTAGGCCACAGTTATGAGGGTTAGCTTACATTCCCAATGTCCAGTCCATATGTATTTGGCACCTGGCTTTAACATTCTATCTAACCATCTCCATGAGCTTAAAGTTCTATACCTAACTCCACTTTCATACTAATTTGCAACACAATTTTAAAAACATCTTCTTAGATCCATAACACTCTCTTGATTCCTAAACAACTCAAAATTTAACTATGAGACTCTAGCTATCTATTCTTCAACCACCTCAGAGACCTGAGAGAGATAAATATATCTGATTTTATAGGAAGTACAGGGCCTGCAGCTTCAAAAACTAGGAAATGACATACCAGTGGCTGCCTGGACAGTTCCCATTTTTCTCTCCATACATTACAGCATCCATCTTCAGTCATTTGGCCCCGTTTCTCTGACAGACATTGATTGTACAGCAGGAGTTATGAAGGATTTGATTACCCTGTCTTGGCAGAGCTAGGCTGTCGACTTACCTGCTTCCAGGTTTTTCCTTTTTGGACAGCATTCTGTCTACAGTTGGAACAAGGGGTTTTTCCTGCTAAGAAAGAGATAGGCTTGCGACTAATTCAATCATCTCCCACTGGAGATTCTTCAATGCTCATCTTCTACTTGGAGGAGAATAGGCGGTGCTGTCAGAAGTTGATATGTCTTGATATGAAAAAATCTAAAGTTACGAAAACATCTTTGAATGCCATATTCTGCAGATCTCTTGAGGTTTTTGAAGAGGCCCTATCTATCTCTTATATTAGGATAAGCAGATGTTGCTTGTCTCTTAGCAACATTATTTCTGATTAGCTTAGAAAATAACTATAATAGACTGTCATAGTACCTAACACAATGACAGGCTTGCATGACTATTAGTTTGCATTTCTTAATTAACCTAGACAGTTTATGACAATTAACAGCAAAACGCAGAAACTTCACATTTCATTTTTTTCCTTACCCCCTAGCCCTTCGATCCCATTTCTCTGGAGTGGAGTGTCCCTATATAGCAGTCCCTCACCTCAGTTCAGCGGTTGTATGAGGGCCAAGACCCTACTCATACATTGGGGGTCTACGAGGCAGTACCAGCAGTGAAAAGAGTCCCATTGCCCAGGAGAGAGAAGTAAACAAACAAACAAACAAACAAATAAGCAGACAAACAGATAAAAAAGAATAAAAAATAGAAAAAAATAAAAACTAAATAAAAAGTCTATGTCAAGGTTTCCTTTGATGTTTTGGTTGTAGTATCAATATCCTCTACTATATAGCTAAAATCCTACTATAAGTGAATAGATGCCATATGCATCCTTCTGAGTCTGGTTAGCTCACTCAGGATGAGCTTTTCTAGTTCCATCCATTTGGCTGCAAATTGCATAATTTCATTGTTCCTGATAGCTGAATAATATTCCATTGTGTAGATGTACGACAGTTTTTAACCCATTCTTCGGTTGAGGGACATCTGGGTTGTTTCCAGTTTCTAGCTATTACAATTAAGGCTGCTATAAACATAGATGAGGAAACTTCCTTATGATTCCGTAAACAGGCATTTGGGTGTATACCCAGAAGAGGTATGGCTGGGTCCTGAGGTAGAGCTATTCCAAGTTTTCTAAGATATTGCCAGACTGACCTCCATAATGGTTGAACAAGCCTGCATTCCCACCAGCCATGGAGGACGATACCCTTTTCTCCACACCTTCGCCAGCTTGTGCTGTCATTTGAGCTTTTGATCTTAGCCATTCTGACAGGTGTGAGATGGAATCTCAGGGTCCTCTTGAGTTGCATTTCTCTGATGATTAAGGATGTTGAGCATTTCTTCAAGTGTCTCTCAGCCATTAGGGATTCCTCCTTTGTGAATTCTCTATTTAGCTCCTTCCCCCATTTTTTGGTAGGATTATTTGGTTTCTTGGCATTTAATTTCGTGAGTTCTTTGTAGATTTTGGATATTACCCCTCTGTCAGATGTGGGGTTGGTGAAGATTTTCTCCCAGTCTGTAGGCTGCCATTTTGTTTGAATGACAGTGTCTTTTGCCTTACAGAAGCTTTTCAGTTTCATGAGGTCCCATTTATTGATTGTCTTAGGTCCTGAGCTATTGGTGTTCTGTTCAGGAAGTTGTCACATGTGCCAATGAGTTCGAAGGTTTTTCCTACTTTTTCTTCTAGTAGATTTAGTGTGACAGGCATTATGTTAAGATCTTAGATCCACTTGGACTTAAGTTTTGTACAAGGTGAGAAGTATTGGTCTAATGTCATTCTTTTACATGTGGACAACCAGTTGTACCAGCACCATTTGTGGAAGATGCTGTCCTTCTTCCATTGTGCCGTTTTGGCTTCTTTGTCAAAAATTAGGTGGCCATAAGTGTGTGGTGCTATTTCTGGATCTTCAATTCGAATCCATTGATCTACTGGTCTGTTTCTATACCAATACCATGCTGTTTTTACAACTATTGCTCTGTAGTACAGCTTGAAATCTGGGATGGTGATACCTCCAGATGTTTTTTTATTGTACAGGATTGATTTAGCTATTCTGGGCTTTTTGTTGTTCCATATGAAATTGAGGCTAGCTCTTTTCAGGTCTATAAAGAATTGTGTTGGTATTTTGATAGGAATTGCATTGAATCTATATATTGCTTTTGGTAGGACAACCATTTTTATTATGTTGATCCTACCTATCCATGAGCATGGGAGAGCGTTCCATCTTCTAAAGGCCTCTTCCATTTATTTCTTCAAGGGCTTGAAGTTCTTGATGGACAGGTCCTTTACTTGCTTGGTTAGAGTTACCCCCAGGTATTCTATATTGTTTGTGGCTATTGTGAAGGGCGTTGTTTCCCTTATTTCTTTCTCAGCCCATTTGTTTGTTGTATAAAGAAGGGCTTCTGATTTTTTTTGAATTAATTTTGTATCCAGCCACCTTGCTGAAGGTGTTTATCAGCTGTAAGAGTTCTCTGGTGGAATTTTTGGGGTCGCCTATGTATACTATCATATCACCTGCAAATAGGGATAATTTTACTTCTTCATTTCCAATATTTATCCCCTTGATCTCCATTAGTTGTCTTATTGCTCTAGCAAGAACTTCAAGTACTATATTGAAGAGATATGGTAGCAAAAGTGGGCATCCTTGTCTTGTCCCTGAGTCTAGAGGAAATGCTTCAAGTTTCTGCCATTAACTTTGACGTTGGCTACTAGCTTGCTGTATATTGCCTTTATTATTTCCAGATATGGTCCTTGTATGCCTGATCTCTCCAGAACTTTTAGCATGAAGGGGTGTTGGATTTTGTCAAATGCTTTTTCTGCATCTATGAGATAACATTGTGGGTTGTTGTTCTTTCATCTTGTTTATGTGGTGAATTACATTGATGGATTTTCATATGTTGAACCATCCCTGCATTCCTGGGATGAAGCCTACTTGATCATGTTGTATGATACTTTTGATGTGTTCTTGAATTCGGTTTGCTGGTATTTTATTAAGTATTTTTGCATCTATGTTCATGAGGGAGATTGGTCTGAAGTTCTCTTTCTTTGTTGGGTCTTTGTGTGGTTTAGGAATCAGGGTGACTGTGGCCTCATAGAATGAGTTTGGCAGTGTTCTTTCTGATTCCATTTTGTGAAAGTGTTTGAAGAGTATTGGTATTAGCTCTTTTTTGAAGGTCTCGTAGAATTGTGTGCTGAAACCATCTGGCCCTGGGCTTTTTTGGGTTGGGAGATTTTTAATGACTGTTTCTATTTCCCTAGTGGTTATAGGGCTGTTTATTCTGTTTATCTGATCTTGATTTAGCTTTGGTCGGTGGAATCTATCAAGAAAATTATCCATTTCACTTAAGTTTTCATATTTGGTGGAATATAGCTTTTTAAAGTAGGACTTAAATATTCTATGAATTTCCTCACTGTCTGTTGTTATTTCTCCCTTTTCATTTCTGATTTTGTTGATTTGGGTTTTTTCCCTCTGTCTTTTAGTTAATTTGGCTAAGAGTTTGTCTATCTTGTTGATTTTCCCCAAGAACCAACTCTTAGTTTCATTGATTCTTTGTACAGTTCTTTTTGTTTCTAAGTTGTTGATTTCAGCCCTAAGTTTGATGATCTCCTGCCTTCTGCTCCTCTTGGGAGTGTTTGTTTCTTTTTTTTCCCTATTCACCCAGTTTAGCTGTTAATTCGCTAATATGAGCTGTCACAATTTTCTTTTTGAAGACACTTAGTGCTATGAACTTTCCTCCTAGCACAGCTTTCTTTGTGTCCCATAGGTTTGGGTATGTTGTGTCTTCATTGTTGTTGGATTTTATGAAGTCTTTGATTTCCTTCTTTATTTCTTCCCTGACCCAGTGGTCTGTCTAGTAAAGAGTTGTTCAGTTTCCATGTGAGTGTAGACTTTCTGTTGATTCTTTTGCTATTGAAGTCCAGCTTTATTCCATTGTGGTCTGATAAGATACAAGGGGTTATTTCAATTTTCATGTATCTGTTGAAGCTATCTTTGTTTTCAACTATATGGTCGATTTTGGAGAAGGTTCCATGTGGTGCTGAGAAGAAGGTGTATTCCTTTGTGTTTAGGTGAAACATTCTGTAGATATCTATTAGGTCCATTTGGTTCATGATCTCTGTTAGATTCATTATTTCTCTGTTTGGCTTCTGTCTTGATGATCTGTCCATAGTTGTGAGTGGGGTGTTGAAGTCTCCCACTACTACAGTGTTTGGATTGATGTGCAATTTAAGTTTTAGAAGAGTTTCTTTTATAAATGTAGTTACCTTTGTATTTGTGGCATAGATGTTCAGTATTGAGATGACCTCTTGATGAATATTTCCTTTAACGAGTATGTAATTCTCTTCTCTGTCTTTTTTTTTTTTTATCAACTTCAATTGGAAGTCTATTTTGTTTGATATTATGGTGGCTACTCCAGCTTGTTTCCTGGGTCCATTTGCTTGGAAAACCTTTTCCCAGCCCTTTACTCTGAGATAGTGTCTATCTTCAATAGTGATATGTGTTTCTTGTATGCCACAAAAAGATGGGTCTTGTTTATGGATCCAGTCTGTAAGTCTGAGTCTTTTTATTGGTGAGTTGAGTCCATTGATGTTGATGGATATTAGTGACCAGGGGTTGTTATTTCCCATTATTTTGGTATAGGTGGTCATCTTGTGGTTCTTTTTGTTTAGTTGCTGTGGAGATTTCTATTTCCTCTGTTTTCTTGAGTGTAGTTATCTTCTCTGGTTTGAAATTTTTCTTCTAGTATCTTCTGTAGGGCTGGGTTTATGGGTAGATATTGGTTAAATTTGATTTTGTCATGGAATATCTTGTTTTCTCCATCTATGTTGATAGAGAATTTTGCTGGGTATAGTAGTCTGGCTGGGCACCTATGTTCTCTCAGGGCTTGTAGGACATCTGTGCAAGCCCTTCTAGCTTTTAAAGTTCCTGAGGCACAGTCAGGTGTCATTCTGATGTGTCTGCCATTGTATGTGACTTGGCCTTTTTCTCTTACAGCTTTTAATATCCTTTCTTTGTTCTCTACATTTGTAGTTTCTATTATTATGTGGCGAGAGGAGTTTCTTTTCGGATCTAATCTGTTTGGTGTTCTGTAAGCCTCTTGGATTTTTATTGGCATCTCTTTCTTTAGGTTTGGGAAGTTTTCTTCTATGATTTTGTTGAAGATGTTTCCTGGACCTTGGAGTCAGGAGTCTTCTCTCTCCTCTATGCCTATAATTCTTAGGTTCTGTCTTTTCATTGAGTCCTTGATTTCTTGGATGTTGTGGGTCAGGGATTTTTTTTAGCTTTCTCATTTTCTTTGGTGGTTGTATTGATTTCTTCCATTGAATCTTCCATGCCTTAGATCCTTTCTTCCATCTCTTGAATCCTAGTTTTGGTACCCAAATCCATAGTTCCTGCTCTCTTCCCTTGATTCTCCATTTCCATTTTTAACTCTTACTGTGTTTTCTTTATTGTTTCCATTTCCATTTTCATGCCTTGAGTGATTTTATTTGTTTTGTACATTTCCTGCTCCAATTTGCTTGTCTTTGCCTGGAAGTCTTCCATTGCCCTCTCTTTTTCTTGTTCAAGTTGAACCACCTTGTTTTGAAGTTCTCCAATGGTGTTATCCATCGCTTTCCTTTGTCCAATTGTGGCTTCTTTGAATTCCTTCATAGATTTAAGTTCTTCTTGAAGGGACTCTATCACTTTCCATAATGTAGATTTGTCACCATTTTCATGTGTTTCAGCTGTGGTGAGGTGGTCCATGCTGGATGAAATAGCATTGCTTTCTTTTCTTGGAGTCATTTCGCTCTGATTTTTTTTTTTTTTTGTCGGGGGCCTCTGGCCATTTGGACATTTTTAGCTATCTTCTGGACTTGGGTCCAAAGTGGGCACTTTGATGTAGGAGTTGAATTGCCTTCCTCCACCCCTGTAAGGTGAGTCATTCAGCCGCGCCTCCTAGGTGGAGACCTAACTAATCCAGGTTGTGTAGCTGTATACAAGTAAGCTTTGGTTCCCCACCGAAAGTGCCTGTACTAATAAAAAAGTCCGATAATAATTTTAAATACCTCACAGTTTGCCCAGGATTGGCTCCTGTGGCGGGTAAATCTGCCTTCCCCCCCAATAGCCTTGCCGCTCCCAAGGCCCGGGTCTGGAAACTAGCAAGTGACATCAAGGTCGACTAAGTTCCCGTATACCGCAGTGGATCACAATCTGCAGTCTGACGGGTACTCTGCAGCCAAGCTGTGCGCACTTCCACGGGTCCACAACCCTTCGCCAGATAGCCAGATCATCTGTGCTAGACCTGTGGTGGCCAAGTAGGCTGGAGAGTATCCCTGTTTGGTGTCTGAATCTGCCCACTGGGTATTAGATTGGATCTTACCTGGCGTGTCTCTCCTGGTGGGGAAGGGGGATCCCGATTCCCAGATTCAGTGGCTTCCGTGCGTGTCCGAGAGTGGGAGGGAGCATCCTGCCCAGGGACTTTTCGTGGTCCCTGGGTAGTTAGGTGAGACCCAGGGGAGTCAAGTCTCTTAGATTTGTTTGTACAGCGTCTTGTAATACTTGCCGTTTTGTGACTGTTTTCCCTGAGATTAAAATGCATCCTTGCAGTCCACCGCCATCTTGGATTCCCCAAATGATGTTTTTAATGATAGTAGTAATGAGCTTCATATTGCCCATTTATGCAATTTTAGCCTCAACAATAGTTCTTGCATTTGCTGCCATTATCTATAACCCATTGGCAACGATTTTCAGAGGAAAACATATTATCTGCAGGAAAACTTTCTGAAAGTCACCACAAGCATGAAGAACCCAGAGGCAAAAAATTTGTAAAATCTTTAAAAGATAGCTAGAGGCAAGAGTTTGAGCAGTGGGAGCAGATCAGCACAAAACTCTAGTCTGCCTGAGAAATGTTCCACAGAACAAAATCTCCTCAAAGCACAACCATAAAATAACATCAGGACCATGTGGCTACCTCCTGCACCATGACCTTGCTAAAAAGAAGTCACAGGTCTGCCACAAACATCCTGCTTGCCTCTTGGAGGAGCAAAAGAGACGTTCATAAGCAAACACAGCAATAATATAAATATTGCAGCATGTCATTCTCAGGGTACAAGCAGATTTGCTTTCTCAAAAACTTCCAGGGAACAAAACATAACACTATAATGGAGACTGCATTGGCCTAAATTGTGTATTTAAAAAAAAAACCTAAAATCTACCTTCACTAGGGGATACAACTTGCTCAAGTGTTAGTCTTTATTTGAATCTTAAAATGGCCCCACCAAACAATGACACTATGATCAGTTTCAACCTTAGCATTAATAGTCTAAAGTAACCCCAACTACATGAGTCCATACATGGATCTCTTTCAGATAACATCTGTTTTCCTGATGATTCATAATAATGACCTGGAAGAGTCAAAACAAGAAAAATTAAGAACAATCCTGCATAGCCTGTTATCTTTGTCTAACTTTCCATTTCCAGTACATTCCCTTCCATCTCATTCTCACTCTCTCTTATCTTTCCCCTACACATGAATTAAACTCAGTTGCCCATTGCTATTATCTTAATTCAGAACTTGCTCTAGGCTTCCCAGGCTAAATGAAAATGTTGACACAAGGTCTTTGTTTAATGTCTTGGACTCTTGTGAGCCTTTTGCCCTGTGGTAACCTCATTGGGTTCTACTTTTGGCTACTTTGTCAAAGGTATTGTTTTGTTAATATTTTTTGCCCTTTAGGTTTTTCCTGCCTCCATCAAACATATTGCTTTAAGTTTCAATGTGATTTTAATTCTAAATCATGATATAAAATAATCTGAAAATTAAGCTGGCAGAGTTTATCACTGTTGATCTGTTACAATAATCAGAACATCCTGAAAGCCAAGAAGTCCTTATACAAAAGGTGAGGTTTGCATGACCCTATATAATTTTACTGTCTAGAACATAGACTTCATCAGTCCCATCCAGCAATTTGCATAGTGCTAAATCTGAGGAATGAATTTCTAGTCTCACATGGTGTCTTGGAAGTTCTGTCTCCAGATGTAAAATACATAGATGTAGCAACTGTGTGCCATTTCTTCTAAATGAAGCCTCCCTTCCGGGTGTAGAAAGGGAAGCTTGTAAGATTCAGAAAGCCAAGAAAACTTACAAGACACTTCAGGAAGCTACATGATATGAAAGATCACTCCTCAACGTTATAAAAGTAGTTAAGACTGGTGGAGAGGGAAGACTCCCCATGCCCAGGAATTCCAAGAGCTCCTTGAATGCTATAATTATGAACTGTCACCCACACTGAGGTGGCCTTCTCAATGAAGCAGTTGTCTTTGAGTCACAAATCTCCTGTGATCCCAATAAACTCAGTGGTTCACCAAGGTGGACTTGAGTGGAGCTGACTCTTTTGTGTACTTTGTGTACTGTTGATGTTTTTGCTGAGGTAAATAGTCCATGCTGAGCAGCTCTCTAGGAAGAGCTGCAGACCAGAGCTCCTTAGTAGGTGATTCACACTTGAGGAGTGGCTCTTGTACATGGATTCCCCAAAATAAAGAGCTTGGGAGAGTGAGGGAGGGGTAGTAAGTCTCCTTTTCCATTTCCAGCTAAATATGGAAACAAATATCTTTTAGTTTTTATAGATACATTTTCAGGGTGGGTAGAGGTCTTCCCTACAAGGACTGAGACTGCCAATACAGTGGCCAAGAAGATTCTTGAAGAAATTTTTCCGAGGTTTGGAATACCCAAGGTAATTGGGTATGATAATGGACCCGCTTTCACTGCCCAGGTAAGTCAGGGACTGGCCAATCAACTGGGGATTAAATGGAAATTACATTGTGCCTACCTTCCCCAAAGTTCACGACAGGTAGAAAGGATAAATAAAACTCTAAAAGAGACCTTGACTAAATTAGCCTTGGAGACTGGCGAGGGGACTGGACAGCCCTCTTTCCTTTTGCCTTGTTCCGGTTCAGAAATACCCTGGGGATGGTTTAAGCTGACACCTTATGAGATTCTCTGTGGGGAGCCTCCTCCTCTTACTGAGGCGGGCGGAGTGTTCGATCCTGATGTTGTCCTTTCTAACCCCTTGTTCACCCACATGAAAGCCCTTGAAGTAGTTCAGCATGAGGCCTGGGAGCAGCTCAGAGAAGCTTATAAAGCTGGAGACCAGAGCGTGTCTCATCAGTTCCAGGTTGGAGAAACCGTACTCGTCCAGCGCCATTGAGCTGGGAACCTTGAGCCTCACTGGAAGGAACCATACCTGGTGCTCTCAACTACCCCCACCGCAATGAAGGTAGACGGCATCTCTGCTTGGATCCACGCCTCGCACAAGAAGAAAACTCCTAAACCTCCTAAGGATGAGTGGAGATTTAAAAAGACTGTGGACCCTCTTAAGCTACGCCTGCATTGCAGGTGCTCTCCAGATGGGGAATGACAACCCCCATGCCCCTCAAAAACTTACTTGGTAGGTAGCTTCCCAAACTGTGGAAGTCGTCTGGTCAATCTCTAAGGTAGCCCCCTACCTTTCCTGACTTCTGCCAGCTAGCTGCAGGCATGGAACAATAGGATAGTCCTGAGACAGACCACAAGAACCTCCCTGAGAGGGACCCTCGACGAAGACACCCTAAAGGGCTAGGAACAATGTTCGGGTGTTGTAGAGAGCTGCGATGTGCCGCGCCCTAAAGATGGCGCTGGTCTCTGCCTTCCACCAGCCTGACGGTGAGCGCTCTCTATGATAATAAGTTCATATTTTGGCAAAGACCGCTGATCTGGCTTGCTTCCGCATACGTGGGCCTCTAAGATAGCACCACTTGGCTTTACTTGACTGGCTGTTCATTTTAGTATTTAGCCTGTGGGTTAGGTCTGCCCGGGCATTCGGAATTCAGAAGACTGTTTTCAAGGGACCTGAATAAACTGCTGGAGAAGAGCTTTTGTGAGTTGCGTTATCCTTGCTGGTCGAGGGGGACGCGACAAGTGGTGGCCCGTACGGGGACCCAGAAAAGACTCAGAACTCCTGCAGTCAGGGGCACAGCGCTGGTAAGTTCCTGGGATAAATCAGGACAATAAAGTTTCACGGAGATAACGAACACAAAGTAAAGATTCGCGGATAATAGCGAACATACGGTAAAGATTCGCGGATGATAGTGAACATATGGTAAAGTTTCGCGGAGATAGCGAACAAAGGTAAAGTTTCGCGGGGAAGCAGCGAACCGAAAGTAAAATTTTTAAACATGGGATTGTCTGAGTCAGACCCAATTTTTCTGGCTCTTCAAGAGCTACTTTTAGCTAGGAATTTGAAGATTAAGAAGTCTACCCTAGAAAGATTTTTAAATGAATGTGATTCCGTGGCTCCGTGCTTTGCGGTGTCCGGGAATCTTACGGTATCCTGCTGGGACAAATTAGGCAGGGACTTGGATTTTGCCTGGGAGCAAAGTACATTGCAGGGAGGAGCACGGCCTATTTGAAGACTTGTTCGGAGTTGTTTAGGAGATCAGAGATATTGCAAGGCAGTGGCAAAAGGACAAAAGGCATTAGAACAGTTAAAAGAGGAGCGCTTGGTCAAATCTGGGAAAGATACTTTGGAAGAGGATAGCTCAGAGTTTAAAGAGGAACTTAAAATGTTAACAAAGAAAATGGAGAAGTCATCTTTGAGGAAGAGTTCTGACTGCACCCGGATAGAGCCCTCAGGTCCGGGGCCGCCTGTGCTGGCCCCGCCTTCATATAATGAGACTTCCCCTCCGAGTGATCCTAGTGGGCGGTCATTCTGTCCAAATGTCTGGAGGGAAGTGAGACATGAGCTGTACTACCCTGTCTTTCAGGATGGAGGGGGAAAATCGTTATCATGAACCTCTCGATTTTAAGGTAATTAAAGCACTCGCTGAGTCTGTCCACACTTATGGGATTAATGCTGCTTTCACTGTAGCTCAGGTGGAAGCTCTTAGTCATTATTGCATGACTCCTAGTGACTGGATGAGCTTGGCACGTGACTGCCTGTCCTCTGGGCAGTATTTAGATTGGAAGGCTTTCTTGATTGAGTTTGCTAATGAACAAGCTGCTGCTAATCGTGTAGCAGAAAACCCAGCCTGGGATGTGGTCATGCTTCTTGGACAAGGTCGATATGCTCAACAACAAACTGGGTATCCGGCTCAGGTGTTTGAGCAAATCAATTTAATCACAACCAGAGCTTGGAATTCATTGCCTAACAAAGGGGAAGTGAATGGCAATCTAACCAAGGTTATTCAGGATTCCCTGGAGCCTTTCTCAGACTTCATGGCTATAATGGTTGAAGCAGCTGAAAGGGTATTTGGAGACCCTGATTTGGCAATGCCCTTAATTAAACAACTTGTGTATGAGCAATGTACAAAGGAGTGTAAAACAGCTATCACCCCTTATAAGAACAAGGGGTTGGAAGCCTGGATGCCTCAGTACAGACTGCCGCTACCTTGAATAATTTGTCAGCCAATGTAGCCACGGCCTTGGATGTATTGTGGCAGGTGGCCCAGATTGGCTGTGAGTGGAAAATGACTGGTTTGTGTGTGACCTCTGTGCCATATCAAAATTATACTGTAGCTAGAAATTTGTCTAAGCAACTCTCTCAGTATCTTACAGGAAATTGGTCTGGCGAGTTTGATAAGCTGATGCAGAATCTGAGAACTGCCATCGTGCATGTGAATTCCACCCGGGTTGATGTCTCTGTTGCTGAAGGACTGTCGACATGGATCCTCCGAGCCATGAATCATCTGAGGGAATGGGTGCCCTAGGAGGCATGCTCTTCCTAGTCAGTTTCATTGCCCTATGGTGTATCTGTAAGATGAGGATTTCACAGAGGAGAAGTAATGCCATGCTGGTGCAAGCCTTTGCTGCCTTGGAGGCTAGACAGCTACGCTAGGCACCTTTTTGTAGAGGATCCACAGGAGAGGAAGGACCTTTTCCCTGGACTGGATGTCAGGAGTGCAGAGCAGTTTGGGTTCAACAAGATTATTTTTCCTTTAGCCCCATGATTAGTAATATAGTGAATAAGTCTTGTACAGGAATGCTTGATATATCTACTAGGGATCCTCAGCAGACTGCCACCAATCCTTTTGATTTGTGGCTTTTGTGTGGAGTAAATGGAAGTTGCATGTTCTTGGGACCTGTCATTATGCTTGGAGGAGGAATTTATCAAATAGGTAATTTTTCCCTAGGGTCCGCTACCAGATTGGATTTCTCTAGCAGTAGTGGCTCTGGTACTTGGAATTCTTTGTTTCATTCTTACCGCAACAAGAACTTTTCAGCTTCGCCAGTATGTCTCTGGCCTCCTTTTCTGTGGATTGTAAGTAATGGGAGTGCATCCTTGGGTGAAGAAAAGTTAGTATGCACTCCGGGTACATGTTTTTATGCCCTATGCTGGAATGCCACAGCCTTTCCTGTGGCTGTGGTGACTAGAATGCCTTGATATGTACCAGTTCCTGTAGAGGCCCCTAATACCATGATGCTATTCAGGTTTAAAAGAGATTTTGGCATCACTGCAGCTATTGTTACTGCTATCACTGTTGCTGCTGTGGGAGCTACTGCCTCAGCTATTGCCTTGTCTAGTTCTATACAGACTGCCAATGCCCTGAATAACATCTCAGCCACTGTGGCACAGGCATTGGATACTCAGATCTCTATGAATTCTCATCTCAAAGGAGGTCTTATGATAGTTAATCAACGCATAGATTTAATACAAGAACAGATTGATTCTCTGTGGCAACTAGCACAATTGGGGTGTGAGTGGAAAATGCAAGGTTTGTGTGTTACTTCCGTGCAGTATCAAAATTTTACAAAGGCTGCTAATTTGTGTAGACCATTGTCAAAGTTCCTCTTACAGGATTGGTCGGCTGAATTTGAAAATTTGATGAGAGAGCTGAGAGTGACAATCATCCACATCAACTCCACTCG
The DNA here is from genome assembly GCA_907164525.1 of Lophiomys imhausi. Lineage (NCBI taxonomy): Eukaryota > Metazoa > Chordata > Mammalia > Rodentia > Muridae > Lophiomys > Lophiomys imhausi. The sequence goes on along the minus strand of CAJQZJ010027747.1, from coordinate 104,731 downwards.
GGTGGATCTGAGCCTGGCTACTGGCTTGACTTCCTGGATACAGACGGCTATGGATCATCTTAAGGAGTGGGCAGGCGTAGGCTCTTTGGCGATACTAATGATACTAGCCTCTCTGGTTTGCCTATGGTGCATCTATAAAATGAAAGCTACACAAAAGCGTAATGCAGCCATGATTATACAAGCCCTTGTCACCATTGAGGCAGGCCAGTCCCCTCAGGCATGGCTCACTGCCGTGAAGTAAATCTTCACTGAGCATAGTCCCTGCCCACTGAGGTATTCGTTCCACGGATATTAGGGTCTGGCAAGTCAGTGACGGAGTTGACGGTTAAGTCTCGGCCACCTAAGACAGGGCAGTCCCGAGTGGGGAGGCTGACCCAGAGACGGGTAAGAGTTTGAGCACCGCCCTCCTACAGGCTCAGGCCCACTGTGAGATTCCCCAGATAGAGGGATTACGAAGCCTTTCCAGGGACTTCTACCAACTTTAGAAAAAATAAAAAAAGGGGGAACTGTAGAGAGCTGCGATGTGCTGCGCCCTAAAGATGGCGCTGGTCTCCGCCTTCCACCAGCCCGACGGTGAGCGCTCTCTATGATAATAAGTTCATATTTTGGCAAAGACCGCTGATCTGGCTTGCTTCCGCATACGTGGGCCTCTAAGATAGCACCACTTGGCTTTACTTGACTGGCTGTTCATTTTAGTATTTAGCCTGTGGGTTGGGTCTGCCCGGGCATTCGGAATTCAGAAGACTGTTTTCAAGGGACCTGAATAAACTGCTGGAGAAGAGCTTTTGTGAGTTGCGTCATCCTTGCTGGTCGAGGGGGACGTGACAGGGTGTAGGAGGCCAGAGGGACAATGTGGGCTGACTCAACAAGATTTTTACATCTGTCCAAGTGAAGGTAGGGACAGGTGTGCGGCTAGGCGGTATGGGGGATGTTGGTTCTGTTTTACTTCTGGACCCCCTTACTGTGAGGGCATCACTGTGTTGGGTACTTTTAATAATACCACCAACCATGACGCCTGTCCTGACATAAAATCAGGGAAGGAGACTTGTTTAGAAAACCCACCAGCTACCTATAATAAATGATGGGCCTACAACACAGGATTAACTCCCTGTGTTGCCACTAATACCTTTAATGATACCAAAGATTATTGTATAATACAGCTTATGCCTAGAGTACTCTATCTCCCTACCGATGCCTTTGTGGATGAGTTTGATTTCCGCCCTAAGCGATTTAAGAGAGAGCCTATTTCCCTGACTTTAGTTGTAATTCTAGGATCAGATGTGGCACTGGAACAGCTGCCCTAGTGCAGGCGCCTCAGTACTTTCATCAATTAAGAGTAAGTGCTGTACAGATTTTAATGCTGAAACAACAATATCAAGGTTTGTGGGGGTACGATGATAATACATTTGATAAAACAAATGCATAGTTTCTAAGATTAGAACAATGGACTAGAAGGAGTGGGGAATGAGAGGAATAAAAATTTTTGGAGGAGATCCCTGTGGCAGACAGTGGAGTCAGGAGGCCAGCCACGCTCCAGGAACTGGCTAACCACAAAGCCGATGGTGAAGTAAGATTAAATTCATTCCTGAGAAAAACAGGTGTAGGATGTTTCTTGCTGACTAACTAATGGGCTGGTACATTCCACATGCATTTCCTCTCACCCCCTTCAGTTATGGTAAACAATGGGCTGGTACTTTCCACTTGTATTTCCCCTCACCGCCTTGGATTGTGGTTTAAATACTCTACTCTCCCCCAAATTGTTGTCTCGGCTCCTACCCCTGTGTGGGATATAAGTGGTGTCCTCAGTGCTCTGACCCCCCCCCCAAATAAACCTCTTGCGATTGCATCAAGAAGGTCTCCTGCGAGTTTTTGGGTGGCCATGATATCCCAAGTGTTGGGAGAGGGACTTCCCTCCCCCGGGTCTTTCAAGGGAATGGGAACTGGGTTTTTCTATCCGGTCCTGAGATCCGGCAAGGCACTGTTGTTATACATGTTGTTGGTTACTATGACTAGTCTTACGTTTTATCTCAGACTGGACTGACATTACACTTTTGACTGAGACTGACAGTCTCCCTCTCCCTGCTGTGTATGATATGTCTACCCTGTGCAGGCCGTAGGAGGGATGGCACCAGCAGAACCCCCAGTCGAGGGTTGACAATCGACCCAGGCCCTTCCCATGTCTGTGCATATGGACAGCCCAGCAACTGCTGGCAAGCCTCGCATCACTCCCTGCCAATGCTCTGGGGTCATCCCAGTCTCCCGGCCTTCCTGCTTGACCTGTATCCCTTGGTCCCTAGCTGTCTACTTGAAACTGGTGAGGAACAAGAAAAAAAAATAAAAAAAAAAAACAAAAAAGAAAGAAGGAGCCTCCCATCAGGCTTCAGATGGCCCCCAGGGACATTCGCTGAGGCCTGGGCCAATGGATTCAAACACACTCCCTTCCTTCCTACCACCTCCACCACCACAACTGAGCCACCTAGGCCCCCACACACACTGATTCACAACCACAATCCACCCCAGCTGACAGGCCAACAGTCAGGGGTCACCAGCCACACTGCAGGGGGTAGAAGGTGAGGGGATTCATTGCTTCCCATGGGTCACCCCAGTTACAGCAGGTGTTGAGGACATACCAGACCAGGCCTCCACCACAGTTTCTTCCACATGGAACCTAATAAAACAAACAAAAACAAAAAAAAAAAAAAAAAAAAACAAGGACCCTGGATGGATGTTTACACGAAGTGATTTCTGAGGCTCTGCCCCGCTCTCGTCCATTGCACTCACCTCTGTGCAAGGCCCACAAAAGGGACAGCTATGCCCTATTCTCATCCCCATTACACTCACTTCTGGGCTACCTCCTCCACTGATTCAAAGATGGGTGAGACAGCCTTCCCCTACCCTATGCTAAAGCAATAAAGTCAGGAAAGGACTTCCTGCTAATAAGGCATTATCAGCCTTCTCAGGCCTACTTGAGACCTCGGTAATATTCAAGGTACAATTTAGAACAACAAAAACTTTTCCTTAATTGATCTGTACATCTTATACCCACCAGAGATTTTTTCCCTAACAGGTTTTCTTCACCCAAATTCAGTGAGAAACAGATTCTCAGAGAAACTATATCCCATTCTTAAACAGGGGGATAGGTGGGTTCTAATTATTCTATGGTTAATAAATATTTGTTATGAGATAGCATGCTAATACAACTCATTTAAAAATACTGGGTTAGCAGTGAGTCATGGAATCTGCTGCAGATTATCAGAACACCTTACCTAGATGGTATGCCATATCAAGCCCCAGTAGAAGTGGAAGCTCTTGGCCAGCAAATGACTGAAGAACTGAAGGAGTATGATAAGTGAGGGCCCACCTCATCTGAGGAGAAGGAGACTACCAAGTAGAGGAAGAGAGGAGGGAGGGAGGAGCAGGAGGGGAGGAGGTAGGAAACAATGTTTTAGAAGTAACTTGAGAAAACAAAATAATACTTTTTTTAAAAAAAGGTTAATAAGCTTAAAAATATAATAAAAATAAAATATAAAATTTTCAAATTATAATTTACCAAAGGTATACTTGCCTTACTGGCATGAAAGGAAAAATGACCTTAATTTCAGATTAGAATTTTAGACTGCAGGTTGCCACATAACTCACACACACTTGATATCAGCTTAGAAGTTTTGTTTTTGTTTTTTGGTTTTTTTTTTGTAGATATAGAAGATATTTTTGTGGTTTGGCATTAAAAAGCAGGTAAGAGGTTTAAAATGCTGTAAATAAATTAAAGGTTACTGCAATTCAACCTGGTTTTCTCAACCTCCAAGAGTTGAAAAAATTTGAAGCTAAGGTAAAATATATGAGAAGAGTGGTGTTAGCCCGTGCCTTTAACTTCAGCAGAGACAGGAGTATTACTATAGAGTTAGATGTCTTATAAATTCTAGAGTTACAAGGAACAGGGTGGTGATAGTGCACACCCTTAATCTAATCATTTGAGAGGGATGCACCCTTAATCTCAACATACTAGAGAGAGAAACCTGCAGATCAAGGCAAGCTTGACACAAAGCAAGCTCTAAGTAAAGAAAAACTTAGACCCAGGGATGGTGGTGCACATCTTTAATCCCATCAGTTGGGAAGCACATTCCTGTGATCTCAATACTTAGAATGCAGAGTCAGGCACATAGGATTTGGAATGATTTAAGTCTAAAAGCTACTCACAAAGGCATGCTGATATTCAAAGTGAATTGTTTTTTGCAATCTCAAAATATATACACTTAACAGTTTTTTAGTTCCAAAATATCAAAATGATTTCTTTTTTAATCTCAATTGCAAGATAATACTTTTTATATTCTCAAAAAACCAAATTTGCTCCAGGAAAAATATTACCTGCCCTCCCCCCCCAAAAAAAAGTAGTGTCCCAGAGTTAGGATTAGGGCAGGGCTCTGTTCTTATCTTTCCAGGAGATTAAAAGCATCCATCTAAGGAATCCAGGGACAACTGGACAACTGAAACATCAGAAGAAAACAGATCAGACACCAAAGAAGACAAGTAGCCCAGATGATCCAGCCTCTCATGCTTCCTCAACAGCTGTTTCCTCAAAAGTCTACAATCACAACAACTCAAAATTGCTAAGATTGTTCAGGCCCACAGGCTGTTCCAGCCAGAACTTCTGTAAAGCCCTGAAGTTCAGCTTCTGTCTACAAACATCTTAGGACATTTAAATAGCTGAGCACAAAAAGACTGAACATCAAATGATTCTATTAACATACTTACTCATTTGTCCATTCTTATTTGGACCCCAAAAAGGTTTACTATGTCCCAAATCAGCAGGAAGTCATTTTAGGAGAGTGACGTCCCATCTCCAGAAGGTGGGGGGGGGGTTGATTTTTTCCCCCCTTTGGTCATTTGATAGGTTATAGATAATTGTTATTTAGGGGGAGAGATTACAAGCTGTTAAATGGTCTTGTTAAATAGGTTTTGGAGATTAGACCCAGGAATTTCTCTTCTTTTCTTTTCTGTATCATTCTTTCTTTCCTATGTAGGGGGTGAAAAGACTTGAGAAAAATGGGATATAGCGATAATATAGGAATGATAAAGAAAAAGGGGCAGATTATTGAATATGTTCTTATATCTTTGTATATTGATAAAAAATTAAGATTATATTGGGCTACATTGGTAATGATCTTTGTATATTGATACAAAATTAAGGTTAACTCTTTTTAAGCTATTGTACCTAAATAGTGCTTAAAAATGAAATGTAAAGTTTTGACCTCTTGTTAGCAACTGTCATAAACTGTTTAGGATAACTAAGAAATGCAAACTAATTGTCATTCAAGCATGTTATTTTGTTAGGTATTAGGGCGGTCTATCACAATTAATTTCTAAGTTAATCAGAAATCAAATTGATAAGAAACAAGCAACATTCGGTTATCCAAATATAAGTAGATAGGTGTTCTTCAAAAACCTCAGAGATCTGCAGAATATGGCACTCAAATATGTTTTCTTAACTTAAGATTTTTTTTTGATATTGAGACATGTCAGCTCCTGACACCACCCCCTATTCTACTCCAAGTAGAAGATGAGAGTATTGAAGAATCTCCAATTGGAAATGATTGAATTAGTGGCAAGCCTATCACTTGTTAAGAAAAATCCCTTGCTTCAACTGCATACAGAATGCTGCCCAATTAGGACAAAACTTGGAAGACAGCCTAGCTCTGCCAAGACAGGGTAGGCAAGTCCTTCATAATTTCAGCTTTACTATCAATGTCTGTCAGAGAAACAGGGCCAAAAGGCTGAAGATTGATGCTGTTATATATGGAGAAAAAATTTGGAACTGTCATCTCTTAGTTTTGGAAGCTACTGGCCCTGAACTTCTTGTATAATCAGATATATTTATTCCTCTCAGGTCTCTGATGTGGTTGAAGAATAGATAGCTAGAGTCTCATAGTTAAATTTTGAATTGTTTAGGAATTAAGAGGATGTTCTGTATTTAAGAAGGGGTTGTTAAAATTGTGATGCAAGTTAGGCAGGAAGCTGAGTTGGATATAGAACTTTAAACTCATGGAGATGGTTGGATAGTAGAATATTAAAGTCACTTGCCAAATACGTATGGACTAGATGGACATTGCGAATGTATGCTAAGCTTTATAATTCTCATAATTGTGGCCTAATTATTTCTGTTATTTTGTGTTGTATTTGTTGTTATAAGAGAAAGAGCCATTTGTTGGACTGAAAGGCAGAGCTGTTGGGAGGAAAAAGATATACTTTAAACCTAAAAAAAAAAGGAAGTGGATGGGGGGATCGAAGGGGAAGAGGGTGGGAGGGTGGGACCTGAGGGGAAAGTAGGGAGGGGAATACGTGTGAGATGTAACTTGAAGATATAATAAATAAATTAGTTAATTAAAAAAAAAAAAGAATACTGGGTTATTTACAATCCTTTTATGGACTGCTATGACAATCTATTTTAGGAAATTGAGTAGTACAGATTGATGGATGGACAGTCAAACTCATGGATCAAACAGGATTCCAGGTAAGTACAACTGCCAAATCTTAAAAATAGGATTTTCTCCTTGGTTATGGGGTTCCTTACTTTCCTCAATTGGTAAACAATTATAACTTCTGCTTCTAGTTTATGTTTGTCTCAGCAGATTCTCACCTGGTTGATAGATTCTACTCAGAGATCACCTATGGACTGAAAACTGCTGAGCCCTGGACTTCCTAAAAGCTGATCTGGATCAGTCCAGCCAATATGATTGCTCCCTGCCTTTCAGCTGGAACAATTAATCAGATGCTTCTGATAATTGCCCCATTGACCAGCCTTTGACTAGAATTTGAGCCTTGTGGGACCCAATGGCAATGCCCTCATATCAGCTGGAAGTAGTTACAGAAAAGAATACACCATCCATTGTCCCACCTATTGGGCTAAAATGCTAGGTCAAAAGAAATTTCCTGACATAGGAGATAAATAAGTTAAATCCTATGTTACAGTCCTGCTCAAAGTAATAAGATCCCAGTATCTTATCACCATTTGGCTACCAATGATCCAGATTTGTAGCCAAGAAACCATGACTGGTTTCTCTAGTTACCATTATAAGGGGGGACTGAAAGAACAAAAACTCCAGTCTCTCATCCTGGTCTGTCCAAGTTCTTACCCACTCCCTTCTGCTGTAACAAGCTCATAAAAGTAAAATAACAAAAAAAAAGCCTAAAAACCTAGCTTTCTCTCCCTTAGAGGCCTTGAATTATCATCTGGACAGAGCCATAGATAACGAAGGGCTCTCAAAAGGACTTATTTGTTAACTGGGACTTTCCTTTGCCTCCTGAGGACAAGGTTACCAGAGGACTCTCTGAGCTCATCTAACAAGGCCAAATGTGACTCTGCATGCGCCTCCCTAACTGCCCATCTCCTTCCTTGCCTAGCCCTTAAGAGCCTCAAACTTTCCAGGTTCGTGGCTATCCACAGACTCCCTGCATGGAGAACATATTGCCATGGCTCATACCCACAATTAAAGATCCTTTTGCTTTTGCATCAAATTGGAATCTTCCTGGCTTGTCTTACGGTTTTGTGAACTGGGCATTACACGGCTACACTCAAGTTTTTGGACTGGCAGCAACTGGCAGACTAGTAAGAAAACCACACCCCAACTGGCAGTGCGTTTCTCTCCCATCGTCCAATGTCCAGCGGGAAGGAAGAGAGAAATGCCTCACTGGTCTGATGGAAATTCAGATACATATCTCCAGACAATGTACCCCAATAGTTGGGCACCCTTGAATACAAGCAGAACTCTTTAAAGCTGTCTCCCAGGTATGCTCATATTACAGAGCTCACAATGTCTCCGTCTGAAGGAAGCCTCATGTCATGCATATGAAAATTAAGTTGATTATGAAAAAAAGGTAGTGAAAAATATTTCCAGATCCCATGTGAAGATTAGAAAGGGCACATCCTATGCTGTCTTCATGGTTCATTCTTGAGGCATTGAATGGAGCTAGAAGAAAGAGATTATTCAAATAGTCATTGGAAATAAGCAAAGGATTTAGGATTAGGTGAATGAATTCAGTCTTCTGATCAAAAGAATACCATGAGTGAGTGAAATTTGTTTTAACTATTTAATGCCCCAAGCTTCCCTTTGTTGTGTGACAGAGTTTTTTATTGGACACTTCACCAATATCTTTTGAGTTTTGATCTTAGCCATTCTGACACTAGTGAGATGGAATCTCAGAGTCATTTTGAGTTGCATTTCCCTGATGACTAAGGATGCTGAGCATTTCTTCCAGTGCCTCTTGGCCATAAGTGATTCCTCCTTTGTAAATTCTCAGTTTAGCACCATACCCCATTTTTTATTGGATTATTTGGTTTCTTGATGTTTAATTTCTTGAGTTAGTTATATGTTTTGGATATTAGCCCTCTGTCAGATGTAGTATTGGTGATAATACATATCACCTTCCTAGAAAAGGAAGATGTTGGTTTTCCTCCAGAATTCCATGGTTGGCCTTAATTACAATCAGAGAGCTATTCATTAACCCTGCAGCATCTGTACCGCTATTACACCTATGCAGATATCTTAGTTATTACAGTCCACAGGGTTAAGAACTAGGTAAGAGTTTTCATGTCTCTTTCCAACTACCTGCATAGTATATTCTGTACTGTAAGAACTTTCCAGAAAGGAGAAAGCTTCCTAGTCAGTATCAACTTGAGTTTCCAAGATACCTCTGACCAACAACTTTAGGGAAGGTTTTCCACATTGGACACTGGACTTTTTCCACACCATGCAATCTGTGACTTCTATAGTAAGCATTATATACTGTGTAAAATAACTCCAATTGAATTCTTTAATATGAATATATGCATACATATGTATATATGAATATTTCTATAAATATATATAGCATGCATCTATATATCCCTTTCAAGCATTGTGAGTGTTAGTTATCCTTTCCATGAAGATGAATTTGACATCAGTTTTTTGCAAGTTCATACATCTGTATAATGTGTTGTGTGTTCACATTTACCCCATTACTCTCACATACTCCTAATTGTCCCCTTTTCATCCTCCAAATCCCCTTCTAGCTCTCTGTATTTTTTAAGCCTACTTGTTTTCATTAGGGTTCTTTCATGAGCTCAGATATGAAATTAGTTACTAAAACATGGTCAATTTACCAGTGAAAAATTGACACCCCTTCATCTAACAGCCACTAGCTGCCAATAGCTTCTCAGATAGGCCTGAGGTCTCATGAACCTTTGTTGGAATTTGAAGAGCCCAATCTTGTTCAGGTTTTGTACAGGTAATCCACCAAAGTTCTGTTCATGATTTTTAGATTTTTTAGTACATACAGCTTAAGTAAATGTAGTATTTTCAGTTTTTTGAAAAATTGACCTAGAAAGTAATTTATCTAATCACTGTATTTTAATCCTTTTATAGTAATTGCAGATTTTCATTAAATGCTCATTGGTTTTACATATATGTGCTTAGCACAGCTAATTTAATAAAATTGTTGTTAAATTTGAGATTAAATACTTGTCTTAGGGTTTTATTGTTGTGAAGAGACACGATGACCATGGCAGTTCTTATAAAGGAGAACATTTAATTGGCTTACACCTTCAGAGGTTTATTTCATTATCGTCATGGAGGGAAGCATGGCAACATCCAGGCAGACATAATACTGGAGGAGATGAGAGTCATACATCTTGACCCACAGGCTGCAAATGAGACTGTGTGTCACAGAGGGTATAGCTTGAGTATAGGAGACCTCAAGTCCTACTCCCACAGTGACATACTTCCTCCAGAAAGGCCACACCTGCTCCAAAAAAAGCCATATCTCCTAATAGTGCCACTCCCTATAGGATAAGCTTTCAAACACATGAATCTATGGGGGCCATACCTATGCAAATCACCACAATACCCTTTTCATCTTAATTTGAGAATGAGGAATGGATTAGTTGAGTTTCATCTACCCAGCTGGTAAATTGTAAAGCTATACTCAAGACCTAGATGAACTAACTATATATAAGTCCTAAAGTACTGGGTCCTGCAAATGCTAAAGATAAGGAGTCCTACCATGACACCCTTCCTGCTACACGAAAACATCTCCTCTTCAAAAATCTCTATCATATTCATGAAACCAGATTCTCTTATCTATTGAGTGAAAATGCCAGCACAGCCTGTACAAGTGTCATACTTCCCTTCTGTGTTGAAGTCATTGGTTGATTTCAACAAGAAATAAAGTTCCATTAAACACTATAAAGAATATTTATAGTCAACTTGAAGTAAAAGTAAGATGTAATTCTAGTTAAAATAGATGTCTCTGAGGTAGTGATATGACCAAAACACATTTACAAATGACCTGGATCCTTGCCAGTATATGGCTCAGTGGATTACTGACAGAATTTTTTTCCTAAACAATTATTCACTCTTTCTGGAAAGGAAATGAATAACAAATCCTCATTTATTTCACTCATAGCTGATTCTATGACATTGACATCCATGCTACCCTGGAATCACACAGCCCCACCCCACCCCGAGATCACAATTCCCTAATGGAATGATTATTGAAAGATAGTACAGCATGAAGTCTCTCAAGAAAGAGCCCAAAGAACCATATTTGAGAACAGTACTGGATGTTTTATCATGGCTTGAACATGAAATGAACATGTGTGCTATTTTGGGAGGTTGTGAGAACAGTAGAAGGTGAGGGCTTACTGAAGGAAATAGCTCACTGGCCCTTGGGGGATGTATTTGTGCCTGCATCCTGCTTGTGATGAAGTGGACTACTGTTGTACATCACATTCTCTCAGCACCCAAGGATATCAGGCCAAGCAATTGTGGAATAAATACTCTGAAACAATTATCAAAATAAAATTTTTCTTCATTGATCTGTATTTTGATATTTTGGTCAAAACAATGCAAAAGTAACTAATATGTTGTGAATAGTCCCCCATAGATAGATTTGATTGCATGTATGTCTATGTAAGAGTTCCAGATTCCCTGGAACAGGAGTGACAGACAGTTGTGAGCTGCCATGTGGGTGCTGATAATTGAAACAGGGTCCTCTGGAAGAATAATCAGTGCTCTTAACTGCTGAGCCATCTCTCTAGCCCTGGCTGATAGATTTGAATGCTCAGTCCCCAAAGAGTGACACTATTAGGAGGTGTGACCTTGTTGGAGGAAGAGTATCACTGGATGTGAGCTTCCAGGTTTCAAATGCTAAAGCAAGGCACAATATTTCTCTCTGCTTGTTGCCTTTCAATCCAGATGTATAACCTTGTAGCTATCTCTCCAGCATCATATCTGCCAGAGTGCCACCATGCTTCCCACCATGACAATAATGGACTACACCTTTGAAATTGTAAGCAACCCCAATTAAACATTTTTCTTTGTAGTTGTCATGGCATGGTGTCTTTTCACATCAATAAAACATTAATACACATCTTTCCTTTTTAGTTAAAAACTCAATATTAATTCTGAATGAGAAAGAGCTGCAAGGAGAACAGATGGGCACCAGAATCTCATGGAGATCTCCTGGTGCATAAGGAGACCTGGAAGTAGGTTACAGCATGAGAGAGAGGATTACTGAGTATGAGGGGATATCTCATGGGGTCTAGAACTTGACCTCTCTGGGAAGGAACTTGGCACCTCTTATAGGGTGTCAGTCCAAAGAATAAACACACTGAAAATGGTAGGCACCATTTGAGCACTACAGAGAAGGAATCCACAAACACAGGTAAAATAAAAATCAAAGAGAGAGAAGCTTACAGTGTTGAACTAGAATTGGTGTTAATGTGAACTCAAGGTTTACAATATGTAACTAAAAACCAGTAAAAAGGCTGAGGGTAGCTCAGTGGTGGAGTATTTGCATAACAAGTATGAGACCTCAACACCAGTGTTCATGCATTCATCCACACAATAAGCAAACAAAATAAACCCAGTGTAAATGCCAACAGCATGTATGTATGGCATGTATGCGTATTTCCACATGTAGGCAGGTGATGAATTTTCTATAAGGTAATGGCTTTGTGGGTTGGGGTAATGGTTATTCCCAAATAGGTGACCTGAGAGTTAGAGACTTGGACCTTAGATGGTAAGACTCTGTAGTCCTGACCAGACAAGAAATTTAGAAGAGCAGATGTGTCAATTTGGCTAATTTGTAGGAATATACTGCAGAAGAGAAGGTCATATACATACTGTGTGGGATTAGATTTGGGGAGAGACAAAGGAAGTAGATCAGAGGCTGGAACCTGGCCAAAATAGGTGTGGGGTGATCCAGAACCCTTTGGTAGGACAGTTCAGGTGGAGGTCCCTGAGTGGACAGTGTCAGGGAGTGTACAAGGTTTAGCTATGACTGGGTAGAGGGAGACCTTTGCAATCTTGAATGAGGCAGGAGGCCCCATTGAACTTTTTTGCTGCAAGTGTGGGGGTGTTAAAAGGCAAAGATGTGAGTCAAAGTAGTTTTTTTTCTTAGGAGGTCAGAGATGAAAGGCTTAAGTACCCTAAGCCTCTGGAGTGAGACTAGGTTCTGAACTTGGGTGATGTACCTAGTAAAGTCCTGTAGTTAGATGATGACAGGGAAATGGTGTTTGACAACAGAGGGGTTTTGGGTATCTCAAACTTGGGAGTCCATTTGGGAGACTGGAAAAGGAAATGATGTGTTGGAACCAGTAAGTTGGTTGGCTAGAAGGAGGAGAGGGGCTGTTGATGAGCTTGGGGTTGGGCAAATAGGGCAGCAAAGGAAATAGAGGCTTCCACTCTGGCTAGAAGATAACTTCTCAATAAGAGGTTAGGACAGATTGGTAACACCAGGAAAAAATGAGTGGGAAGAACACTCCTGAAAATGAAATTGAGTGTTGAAGTCTGGTTTGTAAGGTTGGTAAGGCTGTTCCCCTTACCCCAATGATAACGAAACACAAAGGAGAGGTGGGTCCCCAAAACTCAGGGCTGAATAAGTGGCCCTGGTGTCCAGGAGGAAGAAGATGGGTTACACTGATACTATAATGACTACCTAGGGCTCCCTGATGGAGATTACAGTAGGTAAGCCTAGGCCCCTTCAGTCATCTATGGCCAGGCCTAAGATGTCAGCTGAAGAGTGACTTGGGTCTGATGTCCCCACAGCGCGAGGGACACAGGGGCAGTCAATAGCCAAATATCCCTCTTAATGGCAGTTTCGACATGGCTAGAGTGGCCTGCAGTGATTAGGACAGGCCCAGGCCCAGTGACCCTCCTGACCACATTTAAAGCAGGATCCTGGTGGTCCTTGAGCCTTAGGAGGCCAGGGAGCCTGAGCAATTGTCAAAGCTGGTTGAATGACCTTGGCTAGCATTTGGTATTTCTGTTTATGGGATTTTTCATATCTCTCATGGTACATCTTGAAAGCCAGCACCAAAGATTTCTGCCTGTGGAGTTAAGGCTCCCTTCTCCAAGTGCTTAACCTTTGCCCTAATATTGAGGAAACTTTGGGAAAAGAAATAGGTCATGAGGAGTTTTTTACCCTATGGGTTTTTTTGTCTAGATTGGTACACTGTAAGAGGGCTTTGGTGAGGTGTTCTAGGAATTAAGACAAGTTTTGATGTTTGTCCTAGATGATTTCTTGGATTTATCATAGCTTATTGGTTCGAGGGAAGCCTTACAGAGATTGGCAAGAAGTAAGTTATAAACTGATCTCTAGCTAGAATGTCCCCTAGGGTACTGTAGTTCCATTGGGGATCCTGGTCTGAAACTACCTCAGTCCCAGCCAGGTGTGCTGCATTAGTTTGGTAGTTTTTATTTGCATGTGCTCTAGCCTGTTAACAAACTCACCTGTGCTCTTTGGAAAGTAGGTTGTTAGTTAAAATCATAAATATGTTATGGAAAGTGACAGGATAAGATTGGAACTCCTTAATGAAAGAGTAGTTAAAGGTATAAGGCACCAGTTTTTTTTTTTTTTTCTATTTGAGAGCGTTCACTTAATGAAAGGGAGGCTATACACCTTGACCAAGCTGTCCATCCCAAGGTAAAGGGAGTCTCACTGCAGAGCAGGAGTGACTAGCAAGCAGACTGAAGGCTGCTGGTGGGGTGAAAGTGGGTGCCAGTGTGGGATAGGGAGAGCAACCCGTTGCTGGAGAGGGAGAATGGGAGACAGGATGGAGCTGGAGGAAGAAAAGTGGCTGTAGGTTGAAGCTGATGGGGGTGCTCATCAGTGGAATCAAGAATATAGGAGGAATCATCTTGTTCAGACTTCTTAGCTAGAAGGAGTTGATTTGGGAAACAGGAAGAAGAAAGATTTGGAGCAAAGGTAAGAAGTAGCTTGTACATAGGGAATCTCCATTTCTATGATCACTAGCAGTAGTTGTAGAGGTTCCTAATAATATTAGGATCTAGGGTGTCACTGGTCAGCCATTTTGATTGATTATCTAATAGGTATTAAGGTTAGACTATACTGCAAAAGCAGGTAAGTTTAGAAGCCCTTAAGTCAGGCACTAGGTGGAGGGTTCAGAAGTTCTCTAAGTGGCATCCCAAAAGGGAGCTAGGAGGTATGGGTGACACCATTCCCATAGGTTAGGAAGAGAAGAAGGTCCTAGATCTGAAGTCCATGGCATGCCCCAGGACCCAGGAGAGACACAAGCTCTTCAGTGGATAATTACTACACTGGACAGGAAATGTGTCACATTTGGTTGCTGGTGCTGTTACTAAAGGCAGGTTTGGGGTAGGGAGGCACCTGGTTATGGAATGCAGGTGGTTCTCTGGTTTCCAAAAATGAAAGCATTATTGCAACTTCTCCAGAAGTATAAAATTATTTGAAAATATTATGGAAAAATAGAATCCCATGCATATATGTATGTGCACAATTTGTGTGTAGATGTTGAGCATAAAATGAGTCCAATATTAAAACAGGATGATTGCAATAACAGACACAGACTCTCGATGGATTCACTAACGCACCCTTCTAACTTTTGTATGTAGTTACTGTAACAGTGGATGACTTGTTCTTTGTGAGTCACAGCACAATGGGGCCAATGTTAATAGGACATATTCAAATGAATTGATGTGTTCTGGTTTATAGTATTCACAAAACTTATTTAGGTTGACAGGTTACTGTACTTAGTAACTTGAAGGCTTATTAGTATAGTAGACACTAGTCAGGTACTGATGACTGACTAGGATACAGGAAAATTTTGCTGTGACAAGACAAGCTGTGCATGCCCTGATCCTTAGCTTGAACACTAGGACCATATCCCTTCCCTGGTCTTGTGAACACCACTGACACATTCTAAAATTCCTTCTGTGACTTCCCAGGACTCTGCCCCATCCCTGAATTTTCCTCTCTCCAAGCACTGTCTTCAATACAACAGGCAGTAGGATTTGCTGAAAACAAGATAGAGATGCACCATTCTTCTTTCAAAACAACCCACCAGTTCCTCAAAAAGCCCATAGTGGAAACTGGTTCCTCAACAGCCTCCAACACCACTCTTAGGAATTCACCTGGTGTTTCTATTCTCATTCCCTTGTTTACCAGGCTTTTCTACTGCTCAATATTGAGGCAAGTTTGAACCCTCAGTGTGTCTACCCTTGCCATTCTCTTTGCCTAGTACACTTTTCTATCTATGAGCTTTACTGCCCATTTCTGCAGGTCATCCTTTAAATACTGAATTTCTAGACTATCTTATTAGAAGCTGTACCAGGCAGCCTCTCCCCATTTCTGTTTGTCTACCTATTTGAGCATTAACATTGATTTTGAACTCCATTGTCACTATTAGCTACGTTACAGATAAAGTGCTTTTTATATTGTGTACATCATGGAACCACCACAATACAAGGCAGTTGTGACACACTCATGTGTGCAGTGAGTGCACTGTCATCTCCTTTGGCCCTATCTTACTGAGCCAATGGGAGAGAATCTCTAATCTTATTCTTCTGCTGGTTGTGTAGTATTTAATTTGTGTCTTTGTTCTCATAGCAATCTCATTGATAAGTATATCTGCTTGTCAAGTCTCTCTGCCATCTAGAACATGGTCCTTGAAGCTTTGGGCCACTTCTTTGTGTTCTCCCCACCCACTCATCAAATAAATAATGAAGTCACTAGCACTAGCAGATGGAAGATGTTGAAGGGAATTAATTAGGTTTCCCATTGTCCCTATGTGGCTATCATCAGGCACAAGGGACAGAACAAAGTGATAGAACTTGTGACTTATAACACTGCCTCACTTTATAAGGCACATTAATGATGCAGAAAGTAATGCTGGAAACACCAAGGTTTGGCAGTAAAGGACTCCTGACAAACAGGGTCATCTTAGACTGTTCTCAATGACCCTTGAGTGCATCGAGTATAGAGGTCAGTGCACTTGTGTAGCAGGATCAGTGATATGGCCAGTGTATTAGGAACTTAGGAACCTTTTACAGTTCACAATGGAAGATTTGCTCTGGACTCTGGGAAATTTGTCTTCTCACAAAGTTGTATTACAACAAATTATGTGGGTAGACCCACTCTTTGTATGACTTAAGGCTGTATAAGTATAACTGAAGATGATTATCATGTCTATACTACTCTCAGAAAACTTTGTGTACAGAATATCATAAAGGTTAGTTGAGCGGTCAATGTAACCTAGTCTCTCTGTAGTGACCTAAAGGATAGCAGATGAAAATGGGCTGTAATTGCTCTCTAAGACACTCATCCATGGGGTGGGGAGGTCAATCAACTCACAGGTACAAGAACTGTACAAGAACTGTGAGTTGTGTTGAATTCCCAAAACCCATTTTTAAAAATCTGGGCAAGGTGGAACCCTCCTGTAAACCCAGTGCTAAGGAGGCAGAGACAGACAGACCTCTGGGGGATGAAGAGACAGCCAGAGTGGCTTACTTGGCAATTTCAGGCATGTGAGAGTCCCTGTCTCAAAGAAGATTGATGATATGTAAGAGAAAATATCATAAATTGTCCTCTGGCTACTCCAAATGTGTGTACCTACACATCCAAATAATGGGCAGTGAGGTAACACCTGCCCACATGTGTGTGACACACACACACACACACACACACACACACACACACACACCACTCCCCATAAAGGAAGAATATTCACAGTGCATTTATATCACATCTATCCTTTTTCAAGTAAGTACAACAGCCCTTATTTTACTTCCTTGAATACACTAACAACTTGGGTGATGAATTAACTTGTTTTCAGAACAATTTCATTTATAGAAATGTGTTATTTCAGTGATTTGTTGCTCATCTTCCTTAATTTTAAAAGGAAAAAAAACAGTACATATGATTTCAAATATTGAGGCATGTGAATAGAGTATTCACTCTCCTCTTTAACACAATTGGCCACAGAACCTTGCTGTCTGCAGCAGGCTTGGCCATGGCCCCCTCCTGCAGAGTTACTGTGCACTCTCTTGTCAAGGAAACCTCTTCCATGTAAAAGCTATATTCTCTATAGGTCACAGATCTGAGGATGGAAGAAAAATAGAAGACTAAGAACTGAGACTGACTTTTTAAATTTTTCATTGTGATCATCAGAAATTTCTAGAATTCCATTCACACTATTAGGATTTTATAGCCCATAATAGCTGTACGAAGCAACTGTGTTTAGAACTCATTGAGTCTTTCTTTAAATGCACATAATGAAAAGGCACAACACACAAACATGTATTCCAACTGGAGGCTCAGTCCTCATGGTTATGAGGTCAACAAGTTACAACAAGTTAGAGTTTCTCAAGTCATATATTATCAAGACATTGTGCGGCTTGTCATGCTACAGCTTTCACCTAGCTTGGGAAATTCTAGTTCAATGATTTTCAAGGTGTGGAAATTTGCTCAAATTAAAGTTCTTGGTTTTAATAAGTGTGTGGACTCCAAGGAAATCCGACTGCAGCCTACACTCAGGAAGAGCTGAGGACCAAGGAGCACTAAAGTCAAGTACATATACAAACCTCTGTGTGGAGAGAGAAAATGACAGTTGGACAATGAACAATCTTTTACTGGTAGTAGGTGACACAGAACCAAGAACCTCAAACAGAGAATTGAAGTCAGGCACCAACAGAACCCAAAGCAATTTCTTAGACTTTAAACTATTTTATCCTACACAATACAAGACTACAGAATTAACATAACTCTATCTGTCCCATTGGTCTGTTTTGTCAAGAAGGCTTAGCTTATCCATAGACAGACATAGATTGGTGTGGACTAGTGAACTTAACCACAGGAGTTACAATTTTGATGGATAAGTGTGGCTGGAAGCATACTATGACACATTCAGTCTTTAGAATGGTAGAGAGTCTAAAGACTAAAAGTCACTCTGTTTATTTCTCTTATGAAAGAAGATGTTCTGTTGGTTTCTTTCCCACATGGGTAACTTGACCATTAGTCAAGTCACCTCTTAACCTGACAGTCATGCCCTAGAGTGACTTGCCAGTTCCTTAGAATTCATTTAGAATCCTTGCTAGTTTCATCTGTCGTGTGTGTTACATTCAGAGTTTCAGTGTAAACAATGTTTACACTCACTATTACAGAAATCTTACATAGAGTTACACAATAGAATATGTTTTCTCAATACTTCATTAATTTGTCTGTAGTAATACCACTCAAATCATAGAAGTTACTCATTTACCAAACCATTTTATCATAAAATTCCATTGACTTTATTTATTTCTCTATCACTCAGTGTTTTGTGTTGTTTACATTAAATCCAGCTGATCATAAGTCTATTCCCACTACCTTCTAAGAAGAGACCATTAATTCAGGTTAATAAGCCAATGACTGAGAAATGTTGGAGACAACCTCTGTGCTAAGCACATTTCTCTTACTGTAACAGATAGCCTAAGACAATCGCTTTATAAAGAGAGAAGGTTCTCGTTGGTTCACCCACCATTCTGGAAGTTATAGAACTGCTGGTTGTGCTGCTTTTGGCCTCTGGTGAATCAACACATGATGACTCAGATGTGGAAGTATACATGTGGACCAGATGTGGAAGATTAAAGGACTGAGGTGCCACTGTCCATTTAAGGGTAAACTCACAATGGCCCAAAACCTTCTGTAAAACCTTCCATGCTTTAGAAGTCCTATTACCTTCCCATGGTGCATATATCCCTGGGCCTGTGTAAGACATTCCAAAGTCAAGCATTCATAAGTAATGTAAATACATGAGTGAGCTGTACCTACAGCTTCTCAAAACCCATGTGAAATGTTGGGCATTCCAACAGGCTTCTATAATTCAAACCGAAGGGAGATAGAAAGGTCCCTGAAGCTGACTGACTAGCCAGGCTAGCAGAGCTGATGAGCTTCAAGTTCAGTGAGAGATGTTGTCACAAAAAAAAAAAAAAAAAAAATGAGGTGGAGAAACATTGAGGAAGACACTTTGTATCACCCCTGACCTCCACAAGCCCGCTCACATACCTGCACACATGTGAATTTACACACACACACACACACACACACACACACACACACACACACGTCATTTGTTTCCTAAGGGAATACAATTTCTAAACCATCTTATCTCTAAAGATGTCACACCAGTGATTAACAGTAGTATGTCTTCCTATTACCAGCATTTATGTGAGATGCAGTTCATAAGCAAGTCCTATGGTATCACGGATGGAGACTCCACCTGAGACTGCTTCCCAGTCAGCTCTGAACTGAGTTTCTATGGAATCATGTCAGAACTAGGAAATGCACATTTCAGCTACTGAGCAGAAATTCACTAATGCAAAGGAGAAAACTTGAAAGAGGTTAAGTCCTATGTTCTTTGGTTCATCAAAAACAACAACCAAACAAATTTGCACAAAGTACATCTAATCAATTTTAAATCAGATTGTGAAAAATGTGATAATAGAAATTTTATTGTAACAGTAAAAAGAAATATCAGAGATCAGGCAATATATATCAGTCAATATATAAAGTCAAAGAGTGATACTGTCATGGTATTTTATCAGTCAGCTATCTTAGTTTAATATCAATTGACATTTCAACCACATTTTTCAACAGCACAGAGAAACATGATGCTTCACTCATTTGCCCTGTTCAGCTAGAACATTTCAGAAGAGAATAGACAGAAGACAACATGGAAAATCTGTTTGACAATTTCATAGAAAGACTAGAAAATGAGGCCAGAGGATAGCTGTGAATTATGCATGCATGTGTGGTTGAAACTGCTGGTATGAGACTGGAGGACAGTGGAACACCACATTTTAATGTCTCCAATGCTGACCACAAATGATAAGAAAGTTTGGTTATATTATGACTGCATGCATTCAGTTGTCCACAATGTGGCTAGTGCCAAAATACAAAAGAGGCCATTAGTTTATTAATAAACTTCTGCTTCAAGCACAGTGGCAGAGAGGTAAACTGAGCAACTCAGAAAAGAATCAATTGAGATATTTTTCTTTTGGCGACCACTATCTTCTCTTACTATAATGTTTACAGGTCCCAAATGACTTAGGTAGCTTCTTCGAAATTTCATTTCATATTAAACACAACATAAAAATACGATGACATAACTCAAAGTGTATGGTTTTGTAGACAAAAAGGACTCAGGCATTTCAATGACAAGGATGAAAATCTGCTTTAGAGTTTATGTTCTAGAAACTCAAGTTTGAAAAATTCCTAAAAAATGTGTGAAAACAGGAAGAAAACATACCCACCCTTGTATTAACAAAATGGCTCATGATATCATCACACTTGATAAATTTACAAAATTCAGGGTCTAGACAGCTTTGTTTATGTGAATTGTGTAGTTCTCAGAACTCTGACAGAAAAAGGATTTCTATGCAGATGAAGTCTATTTAAGGAACATTTCTTCACAGAGCTGCAAGGGGCTCCCAGGGAGCATTAGGAAGCGTAGAGAGGTTTCCACTATCACTGTGTCTCAAAGTGTTTCATTGTTTTAAGAAAAATCCAAGATCCATGTTGGGCAATTGCTCCTTTTTCTCCAGTATAAAGACTGTCTAGCTTACATGGACTGATTTAAAACCACTGCCACATGGAAGTGACTTTTAAGAAGTATTGTGCTCTAAAGTAACAAAGTCAGGATCAAATTGCTCCAGACTTCACTAACGCTATGATTCCCTTTTAATATTTAGGTGTAAAAGTTGACTGCAAAATACAGAGGTTTGTTCTATGGCTGCCTTTCAGAAGTTCCAAGGTGATGGAAAGATTTAACTTCCTTCAGAGAGTATTCTATTCCATTTGATTAGGTCCTTCTCCCTGACAGAGAGAACTGTATTTGACAGGGAAATCCTAGTTATTATTTGTTTGTTTTTATTTTACTTTAAAATTTTTAAATATTATTGCCTTTTTAAAATTTTAATTGAGAAAACTTTTTATACAATTTATTCTGATCATATTTTTCCTCTCCCATAACTCCTCCCAGAACCTCCTCACCTCCCCACCAGTCCCACTCCATATCCTTCATCTCATTAAAAAATAAACAAAAAAAATACATATACACAAAAACCACAAAAGTGGAAATCAATATGTACAAGCAAAATACCAATGAGAAAAACAATGGCGAAAACAAGGCAAAACAAGTAAAAAAAAAAAAAAAAATTCTACAAGTTACCATTGAGTTCATTTTGTGTTGGCAAGTCCTTCTAGCGATGGAGCCTACCCTGAAGTGGAATTAACACAGCCAATGAAATTCCATTGGAGAAAAATGGTGGGTATCAATTGCAGATAGCTTCTTGGTTAAGGGTAGGAGCCCGTGTGTATTTCCACCTGTGCTGGGACATTGTCTGGCTCAAACATTGTTAGGCCTTGTGTGTGCTGCCACAGTCTCTGGAGCTTGTATGTGTGCCGGTCCTGTTAGCCTGGAAGACCCTGCTTTCTGAGAGTTATCTACCACCTCTTGCTCTTAGAATCTTTGTCTCCTCTTCTGCATAAGTCCCTGAGCTCTGAGGGGAGGGGTTTGATGAAGACATCCCAGTTAGGACTATATATGAAATCCTAATTATGTATCGCATGTGTTGTTTCATTTGGGAGAAGGAACAAGATTGTTTGATGTGTGAAATTTTGATGTTTTATGAACTTAAGTACTGGCTTTTACAGACCAATGGTAGGAGTAACTGAAAACATGTTTCTTCTTGGACACAGATGTAAATTATATTTTATATACCTTGTTTTGCCAAACATCGTAAATAGCATATTAAAATTCATTGACCAATTATATTAGTATCCCCTAAACATTTACGATAGCATTTGGGAAAAGTAATGAAATGTTAGCAAAGTATTTGGGTATTAAAAATTAAGGAAAATATATTATAAAAGCAACTTCATTCAAACATTTGCATGTGTTAACTAAGATGTGACTCACTGTGATCATTGCAGCAAAAGTACAATTCTTTCAAGTGATGGATATATTAAAATGTTATATTCTGCCGGGCGGTGGTGGCACACGCCTTTAATCCCAGCACTTGGGAGGCAGAGGCAGGAGGATCTTTGTGAGTTCGAGGCCAGCCTGGTCTACAAAGTGAGTCCAGGACAGCCAAGGATACACAGAGAAACCCTGTCTCGAAAAACCAAAAAAAAAAAAAAAATGTTATATTCTTCTACTACCTGTATCATTTATAATTATTGAATAGATATTTTTAAGCATTTCTAACACTAGTTATTATTTTGGGTTTTTATTCTGAGGCAGGATCTTACTCTGTAGCCATGGATAGCCTTGAATCTGTGATCCACATGCCTTACCCTCTCAAGTACTTGGATCACAGGTATCTACCGCCACACATGGCTCATTCTTATTCTCTGTCTCGCCCTCTCCCCTTCTCTCATCGCTTCTTCCCTTCTTCCGTGTGTGTGTGTGTGTGTGTGTGTGTGTGTGTGTGTGTGTGTGTGTGTGTGT
>CAJQZJ010027747.1:64836-81938 GCA_907164525.1 Lophiomys imhausi | reverse complement strand
TGTGTGTGTGTGTGTGTGTGTGTGTGTGTGTGTGTGTGTGTGTGTGTTGTTTGTTGCACCTGTATGCATATGAAGGCTAGCAGTGTTATTCCTCTGGCAAAACAGGGTCTCTGGCTCACCTGGAGCTCATTTAAGCAGGATTAACTTTAAGCATAAGCCACCTTGCTTGGCATTTTCTTTGTCAATGATGGGGACTGAACTCAGATTTTCAGTCATGTGCATTATAGTTCAAGGCATCATGCCAGCTCCCATTTCTGTTATTTTCATTAGACCATTTGTTGTTGTCTATTAATTCTTCAATATCTAGCCTAATTCTAAATTTCATTTCAAATTCTGTGAGTGCTGTAGACATTTTTTTTACAACTGGCATATTAGTTTGCACAAACAGCAAATCAGATGTTGCATTCCTTAAAGTCCATCATCATTCCCTTCAGACTTCAAACACAGCATTTATGGCCTCATGATAACTGGCTTGTTCCTTAAAGAAGCCAGGAGCTCTCAAGACTCTAGGAACCATCAGGAGCAGTGCTTCTCTCCCCACAGTAAGAGAGATGTTCCTGATGCAAGAAAACACTATGCAGCTCATGGCTTACCACTGAGCACATACATATGAGAATATCTTACTTACTTACTAAGCTTTACTTAGACTCAAGAAGAAACCAGAGCAGTCTCAGCTCTGATGTCAGAAAATAGAGTCTTCACACCTGTCCTACCATGGGCATGTCATTTACTGTTATAATGAAATGGGCAAAGCAGTGCTTTTCATCAGAGACTGCCCTATTCTTCTCCCTTTGGGTGCCTTGATTTTAATATGGAAATCTGATGATTCTCATTCATTAACAATGTCATTGATCTTCTACTTTCCCTCCTTTCATGAGTCATTCCAGCCTACCCTTACTTACACTCATAGGCCCACTATCTACCCACTCCTTGGATGGAAGCAGGCCAGTCTAGGATGATCCTGCCCTGACCCTGGGCCCTGAAGAGAAACAGAACTTCATGGAGTTTTCAAGGTGACTCTGCCTTCACATGGTAGTCATTTTGATTACCCAGCCAGCTTGTCTGTTCTCAGGCCCCATAAAAGAAAGAGAAATAACTCAGAGCAACAGAAGAATGATATAAATAGAAACCAGATGCTCAAAACCTGGAGCTCACTTACCTCCTCTTTCTTCTCAGGATGTATTTTGTGAATGTAATGTTTGATATAAAAATAAAGCAAAATGTTCTAGTAGCTAATTGTATCCACGCTTTCTTATTTTCTTTTTTGTTCTTAAGAAACAAATGGGTTTGGCACTATGCCGAAATCTCCCATATCATGTGTCTGGAGAGCTGAAATGGGCTCTGTGTTCTATTAGCCTCTGAAAACAGGGATATTTGGTGCATACATCCTTGTCTGAAACCTTTAGCAGAGAAACATGTCAGCCTTGACCTAACATCTGTCTAAGGCATTAGCTACTTTATAAATTATGTGTTATTCGAAAGAGCAGATTGAATTATGTTCCTTGAGAGAAGACACAGCACTTGTATTGAAAATGTATTCATGGTATTAGCATCAAGTGACCAAGTTGCACATCACAAACTTTCCCCACAGTGATCAGAGAGATGTGAGGCCACAGGAAGCTCCTGAGAGCCTGCAGGACTGAAATCTTATCCATGAATTATCATTTGAACCTCATTCTTCTGTCTGTCTTCATCCTCTGCCTCGTGTGCAGTGGGCATTTGGGCACAGAGTAGAGAATGTGAGGTCTTAAATCATCTCTGTGCCATCTTATGTTTTTCTAAATCATTAACCAGTGCAGCAATGGATCTGCAGTGGCACCCAAGGGGCTCTGGCAAGTGGTATGGGACAGCTTCCTCACCTGGTGAACTTAGTCACAGCTGACCAACCAAGAGGAAGGTGGGCCTGGGAGCAGGAAAAAAAGGCATAGGACTGAAGTACCTGAGTCTCCAGATTTTGCAATGAAGAATGATGGATGAAATCTGTGTTTGTTTACATCACATTCACTATGAGATGGCATGCAACTATAGTTTTTCAAGGCAGTGTAGATTTACCCTAAACAACATGAAAAATGAATTGAGGGGCACATTTACGAACAGTATAAACAAAAGAAAGCAAAATCACAAAGACTTTGTAATCTATGACTTAGACTTACCCATAAAAGTACACTAAGCACAGAGTTGTGAGACATGTACACAAACTTTCCTTCTTCCAGTCAGTGCTGGGACCTAGGCTAGGCCAGGGTCACCTCACCTCTGCCAGCCTCATCTGCCCCAGGCTATACAGACTGTGCTGCAAGTCAAAGGAGGGGAGGAACATAGTAAATCACTAGTCAGGGCATGTAACTCCAACACAAGATAATTTTATGTCTTATAGAAGATATACTCAAAGAAAAAATAATGTGAAATAAAATAATAACAGTGGCTCCCAAATCCCATTGTCCATGTGAATATCAAGAAATTTTGGGGATCCACTCCAGCCTTGGGTCCATGACTTGCATAGCCCCTTTGAAATCAATGCAGCTCAGAATAACTCAAAACTGACCAAGCAACTCTGTTTTTTACTTGAAAAGGCTAATGTTTCACCCATTGCTATGTTCTATGAAAAATATTAAATATGCTTTATAAAAAGGAAATTAATGAACTGAAATAGTATCACATAGAAATTAAAAACTTTCATTCCTTTTCCCTTTCTTTTAAAATGACCCATAATTCTGCTAACTGTAAGAAGAATAGAGGATAAAGGCAAGTAAAGGTGTTTGAAAAAGCCTATACTTCTTCAGTAGTTCATTGAATCCTATTCTAAAAGACTCACAACAACGAACCTACTTGTCTTGTACAACAGAGGAATTCACTTAGTATCCCTTTCCTAAATCCTGATTTGACCCTTCTGTGTACATAAATTTTCTTGATAGTTTGTGCCTCAGATATATAAATACATATATGGCAATATAAATATTATGATAGAAATATGACTAAAGAGACTTATATCACACAACATGGGCAGAATATACTCATTTTTTATTTATTTTGAATGAAAGTACACATTATTTTGAGCCACATCTCAAAATGACTGTGCTGATTCTCTCCAAACATGATTCCTCCACTACAATCTGAATGCTCCATAAGCCACAGAGATGTACAAAATCCACATGAAGGTCAATTCACTTCATGATCACAATGAGAGATAACACAAACCCATTCATCTTAAACTAAAATTTGGACTTTCATACAATGTTTGTTGGTAGTGCCATACCTATTTTGATTTATAATCCCCTTACTTAAAAAAAAAACATTACTTAATGTTATTTTTCTAAATTCTAAAAATGTAAGAGCCAGGGAAACAGAAGTGTGTGCCATGTAGCCAGTTATGCATAGCTCTACTGTGTGCCTTGCAGTCATCTGTGAACTAACCCCACTGTGTACTTGGCATCAGCTCTCCTCCCCTCACCATGAATACAAATACTATGGATACAGGATTCCCACCCTGACCCTGGCATGTCTGGTTCCCAGGAGAAGCTGTCACTCATGCCTGTCTGTGCTGTAGACTCTGATTGCATAGTTATTCCACATACTATGCATCAGACGCATGTGCTCTGACTCACAATCAGCACACAAACCCAGAAGTTGCATTAGAAATGTTAGTAATTCCTGCTGGTCCAAATTTCTCTGTAGATAAGACACAGACCAGGAGAACCCTTAAGAGTCCTTACCATAAACCTCACTGCTGCTACAGAGATGTATAGTTTGTCCATCAAAGACACTTGCCATCTTCATTAACCATAATGTCAGTAGACAGAATTGCATGGACTATATATAGACACTCACCATATCTAGAATCTTTGTACTTTCCCAACCAGTGCCTGTACCAATATGTGGAGGCCGTTATTCACTAAAACTGGTTGATGGAATCTAAAGGAGGCATCTTAGTTGTGTTCTCATCACTATGAGAAACATACACTGGCAAAAGAAACTTAAGGAAAATAACTCCAAAGGGATGAAGTCTGTCATGGAAGGGACAGCACAGAGGCAGTCAAAAAATGAAACTTTAAGGTCCATAGTCCTAGTAATTGGGGAAGGGAAGGATTATCAAGACCATGGGAGAGATCCCATTCTCAGGAATAGACAGGTGGGGAAAATTTGGCTGTACTTATCTGGAGTCCATTTGATCTGTGAGAGGTAGACCCAAGTCTTATGACTTCTTTGACTCCCTGAAGATTATAGGAATTTTTAGATAAAGAGATACAGAGATAAAAGAGATAAAGTCTTTACATATATTAGCATTACCACTGTACTAAAATCCACATGGTAGAAAAAGCAGCTAACAGGTATCTATAAAAGAGCTGGAATGAACTCAATGCTTTTGAGTCATAGCAAAAGCTACAGCTTTGGGTTAGAAAGCATGAATTATTTTTCTTCTTTCCAGAGAACTAGATATATAGGCTGGACAGAGATGTTTTTAGTGCAATGAAAAGCACCTTTAATTCAATATTTTAAAAACAATCAAAGAACATTTAAAATCATGCACTTATGACTGAATAGTAAGTAGTCAGTGCTCTACCAGTTTATCAGAACTCCATTGACCAATGGTAAAACTCTGAACTTTTGAAATCTTAGTATAACAATAGTATAAAAGATGGAGAGAAATTGAAATAATTTTCAATTTTTATTTATCTTAAATCATTTCCATATATCATCAGAACTTAGTTTAGCTTTTATATTGTCACACCTTTGTATATCTTAGAATGTTTTCTTTCCATCTAATTATTTATCACAGACATGCATGGTTATTATTGAAAACCATCATTGCAATGCAGGTTCCTTTAGTGAAAAGTTACATCTGAAATGTGTATGTCCTTTAATATGGAGCCTGCTAGCAAGGCAAACCTATCTGCCTCTTCTTAACAAGAGACTTAGTAGTTTTAGATGAACTAAACTGGTGGCTGTAGCCTTAGGAGAACGATCTGGTTGCCTGCTGCTGCCAAGGTAACAAAGCTACAGTTAGCCTAGCTGTCAACACCATCAGAGACCTGAAAATGATAAGTTATAGCATCAAGGATAATCCAAATGGCCTATGTATCAATGAAAATAATAGAGACCAGTCCATGGTCTGTTACCTAGACAGTCATCCTAGGCTCCGATGGTTTTCATGGAATTGAGGGCAGACATACTAGGTTAGCATGAATCTTTAGGTGCCAGGCCCAGAAGATGATAGGCTTTCCTGAGGAGGAGGAATATGGGAAGATTGGCCTTACTTTGTCTAGGCAAAATGGGGCAATCAACTCTCCAGTGTCCTGCTTGTCCACAGTTTAGTCTGGGTCTTGGAAGCAGGCAAGGCATTAGGACAGTCTTACCCAATGGTTAGGATTACCACAATCCAGGTGGAGTTGTTGTGTCCCATTATCTTCTTCTTTCAAAAGGATTGTACAGCTACAACTTCCAGAGCTCAAACTGATTTCAGAGTTAAAAATAACAGGTATCATTGTTCTACAGTACATGGTCATAACAGGGAACAAATTGTTTCTGATAACAGTGAAAGGCCAAGGTCTCCAGGTTTTTTCACTAGGTGTGGAAGAGGTAAACACTAGTCCTGGGATTGTAGATCAAAAACAGATGTCACAGGTAACCCCTTGCAGGGAAACGAGAGGAGGGGCCTGCCGGTTCAAGGCCCCAGATCAAAAAATCTGAACTGTCATCCATTAGCCACTCAGAGGAAAATAATGAATCAGAAAGAACAAAATTAAATGTGGTCGATCTTCTGCATGCAAATGAAGGCAGTGCAGCTTTAGATCTGGCCACAAAAAAGTCAATTACATTAACCAAAACAGATGAATGTTATACGTTGAACACAGGCATTTATGGTCCTTTACAATCAGGGAAAATAGGTTTAATCTTTGAAAAAAGGGGATTCACTTGTCAAAGATTTTTGGTACATCCAGGTGTTATAGATGGAGAATGTAAAGAAGAAATTAAAATTTTGGTATCCATATGGAAAGAGGTGACGATTAAGGCAGGAGATAAAATTGCTCAGCTGCTGTTGTTTCCATATGCTAAGGACAAGTTTGCTCCAATACAAAAAAAAAAAAAAAAAAAAACAGCATTTGGGAGTACTGAAAAAGGTATATTTTGGCAAACAATGGTGAATGACCAGAGACCAAAATTAAAAGTATAAATGAATGAAACTGAAATTGAAGGATTGGTGGACACAGGAGTAGATGTCACTATTCTATCTCACAATTCTTAGAATTGAAATTGGCCACTTCAAAAGGTCCCTACACATTTTATAGGGATTGGTAAAGTATCCCATATTAAAAAAAGTGTGCAATGGATTGAATATGTTGGACCAGAAGGACAAAAAGCAAAATTAAGACTTTATGTGGCTGACATACCTATAAATTTATGGACAAGAGATCTTCTACAACAATGGGGTACTCAAATTAATATTTCTGCAATCTCAGAAACAGAAAATGATGTAATGATGGATGTATATTGTTAGAAATTTAAGATTCTGTTTATTGATGCAAGATTAAAAAATGTTTTTTATGTAATAGAAATTAAGTTTATTGATAAGAATTTAAAATCATTTTGTTTGCTTTAATACCTTTTGTCAAAAGATGTAAATACAACTATGTATTGTGAGAAGTTTAAGGTTATTTTAACTCTTGCTTTAATGTATATTGATAAAAATTTAAAGTTAGTTTATGTATTTTTTTTAAAGATTTGTTTATTATGTATACAGTGTTCTGTCTGCAGGTATATCTGCAGGCCAGAAGAGGGCACCAGATTTCATTATGGATGGTTGTGAGCCACCATGTGGTTGCTGGGAATTGAACTCATGACCTCTGGAAGAGCAGCCAGTGCTCTTAACCGCTGAGCCATCTCTCCAGCCCTAGTTTATGTATTGTACATAGACAATTTATTTACATTGCATATGTAGTTATGATTGTAGATTTATCTTTTTATTTTACTAGAAGGGGGATATGTAGAAAGTTAGATAAATTAAATTAGATTTAGAAAATATATAGGGGTTTCTGATACAGTCTCTTAATTTGGGGCATGAAGATCAACTTGGCTGTGAGCAATTAGTTTATCAGCTTGTGGAAAAACAAGGTTGAAGTCAGGAAAGACTTAGTGGACTTAAGAAACAAAGTATCTGGTCTGACATTGTTTTCAGCTGCTAAGTGGGTGGAGCCCAAATTAAACTGAAACAGAGTTCCTCCTATTTAAGGATAGTACATGGAGCCCCATCAAAAAAGAAGAGGTCTCTGATGCTAGAGAGCTCTGAGAATCCTGCTGAAAAAAGTGCTGGCCATCATTTGACGGCCAGATCTCCCTGAGGCAGAAAGAAGCTGGTGAGCAAAAAAAGCCTCAGCAAGACAGCAAAAGGCCAAGGACTAAACCCTGTGGCTCAGCTTTTGCCTAGAGGGGGTTTGACCTGTCTGAACAGTGGCCCAAAGAAACTGTGGCTGGCTTTAAGGACTCTGAGGCAAAGCTGCAGAGTTGCTGATGCGAAGGGGCTGGCGTCTCCCAGAGAGAAGAAAGCCTTAAGCCTTATTTAAGGTGAGACTGTGATAACCAACTTACCCTGACGAACCTGCATCTGAGATATTCCAGAAAAAGGACTGCTAAGTGTGTTAAAGAATCTACAAAAAAGACTGTTCCTGATGACTGAGGACCTGCCCCAGAGACTGTATCCTTCTAAAAGGTTAGGAAAATAATTGTCAATAGGATTAGTGGTTAGGTTAAAGGGATTGTAGGAATTTGTAGTATTAATAGTTAAGAAATTGCCGGGCGGTGGTGGCGCACGCCTTTAATCCCAGCACTTGGGAGGCAGAGGCAGCCGGATCTTTGTGAGTTCGAGGCCAGCCTGGTCTACAAAGTGAGTCCAGGACAGCCAAGGATACACAGAGAAACCCTGTCTCGAAAAACCAAAAAAAAAAAAAAAATAGTTAAGAAATTGTTGGTATTTGTTATAAGTGAATATTTTTAATAAATAAATAAATAATAATTTAAAAGTTCGGTTACACCTTTTAATAGCTGAACACCAATGATCCCATTAATGTGCTTAACCATTTTTCCATTCTTATTTGGGCCCCAAACAGGTTTACTATGTCCCAAATCAACAGGAAGTAATTTTAAGAGAGGTATGTCACATCCACAGAAGGTGAGGTAGGTGATTTTTCTTCCCATTGTTCATTTGATGGGTTAGAGATACTTGTTTTTATTTAGGGGGAGAGGTTAAAAGTTGTTTAATGGTCTTGTTAAATTAGTTTTAGAGGTTAGACCCAGAGATTTTTCTCTTTTTCTTTTCTGTATCCTTCTTTCTCTATGTAGGGAGGAAAAGACTTGAGAGAAAAAATAGGATATAGACAAAATATTGGAATGAAAAAGAAAATGGGACAGATTATTAAATATTCTCTTATATCTTTGTATATTAATACAAAATTAAGATTATATTTGTGTAAATCTGTATTGGTCTTTGTATACTGATACAAAATTAAGATTATATCAGCTATAGTGGTAATGATTTTGAATATTGATACAAAATTAAGGTTAACTCTTTTTAAGGTATTGTACCTAGGTAATACTTAAAAATGAAATGTGAAGTTTTGGCCTTTTGTTAGCAACTGTCACAAACTGTTTAGTATAATTAAGAAATGCAAACTAATAGTCATTCAAGCATGTCATTTTGTTAGGTACTAGGGCAGTCTATCATAGTTATTTTCTAAGTTAATCAGAAATCAAGTTACTAAGAGACAAGCAACATTTGCTTATCCAGATATAAAGGGATAGATAGGTGGTCTTCAAAAACCTCAAGAGATCTGTAGAATATGGCATTCAAAGATGTTTTCTTTGTTTTTGTTTTTGGTTTGTTTGTTTGTTTGTTTTTCAAGACAGGGCTTCTCTGTGTATCCTTGGCTGTTCCTGGACTCACTTTTGTAGACCAGGTTGGCCTTGAACTCACAGAGATCCACCTGCCTCTGCCTCCCCAGTGCTGGGATTAAAGGCGTGTGCCACAACATCCGGCCCAAAGATGTTTTCTTAACTTAAATTTTTTGATATTGTCAGCTCCAGACAGCACCTCTATTCTACTCCAAGTAGATGATGAGCATCAAAGAATCTGCAATTGGAGATGGTTGCATTAGTGGCAAGTTTGTCAATGGGCAAGAAAAATCCCTTGCTTAAACTGTACACAGACTTTTGTCTGAAAAGGTAGCAGGTAAGTTTTCTGGAAGCAGGTAAGTTGACAACCTAGCTTTGCCAAGACAGGGTAGGCAAGTCCTTCATAATTCCTGCTTTACAATTAATGTCTGTCAGAGAAACAGGGCCAAAAGGCTGAAGATAGATGCTCTAATGTATAGAGAGAAATTGGGACCTGTCCAGGCAGCCAGTTGTCTTTCATTTCTTAGTTTTGGAAGTTGCTGGCCCTGCATTTCCTGTATAATCAGATATATTTATCCCTCTCAGGTCTCTGATTTGTTTGAAGACTAGATAGCTATAGTCTCATAGTTAAATTTTGAGATTAGGAGTTAAGAGAGTGTTCTGGATCTAAGAAGATGTTTTTAACTTGGTGGTGCAAGTTAGGAAGAAAGCTGAGTTGAATATAGAATTTTAAACTCATGGAGCTGGATGTATAGTAGAATGTTAAAGTCAGTTGCCAAATATATATGAACTGGACATTAGAAATGTATGTTATGCCTTATAATTTTCATAATTGTGGTCTAATTATTCTTGTTGTTTTGTATTGTATTTGTTAATATAAGAGAAAGAGCTATTTGTTGGAATGAAAGGAGGAGCTGTTGTAGGAAAAAATATACCTTAAACTTAAAAAAAAAAGAAAGAAAAAGGAAGTGGATGGGATGGGAGGGAGAAAAGTGTAGGAGGGTGTGATTGGAGGGAGAAGTAGGGAGGGGATTGTGATTGAGATATTACTTGAAAAAATAAAAAAAATTGAAAGAAAATAAAAATTCTTTCTAAATTTAAAAGTATCTTGGAGATCCGTTGTCTCCTTGGTTAGCCCATACCACATGATTGCCCTTAATCAAGATGACAGTGAAGCTATATGATGTCTTTCCTCTATACCCTAGCAAAGATGGCTCCCAGACACCTGGATGCCTAAGGATGGCAGCAAGCTGTGTGTTGCTTATATCTCAAAATAAAATCATGCCACATGGTTCCTTTAAGTCTACCTATGCATGGACCTTTAACTATCATCCCCATGTTATGGGTTTTAAGTTAACTTTTTATTACAGATATTATAGACTTTTTTAAATCATAGGAAGTTTACATAATAGTTTTAGGCAATTGAATGAAACCAATAATCCCTTTATCTATTCTGCTTTGCTTTTTTCTTCCCCGTCTCAGCACTTGACCCTGGACCTAGAGACTTTAAAAAAGCATGCCTGGATCTGAGAATGGGAGATCCAAAGCTCAATTCCTGAATTTTTTCATAAAGTATAATGGCATAAAATAATTTTAATATTATCCGTACCTGCTAGTGTATCTTTATATAATTGTGTTAATTTCACAGCTTACACATTAACCCAGTGATGGGGTAGTGTTAAGCATTCTAACTGTTAATTGGTCCTGTTTGCTGTCTGTTATATTGTCTCTGATTGGTTAAATAAATGCTGAGGCCTGAGATTGGGAAAAGACAGAGAAAAGTGGGACTTCCTTAGATTAGAACAGGAAGCCTGCTCTTTAGACAGAGGTTTCAAACATTCCAGCCAGGAGTAGGAAGAAGGAGGACACACACCATGAGTTGGAAAAAAGAACCTCATTCCACATGGCTAGGAACATCCGCATAGCATGGAGAATGGCAGTCCAAAGGGACGTACGTATGTATATATGGGGTCATATTTGGGTAATAGAATTAAGAGCTAGCTTATATGGGCCAGGATTGCTCAATTCAGGCCAAGGCTTGTTAAAATCCACATGGTGTCTGTGGGCTCATTTATAATGGCAGGTTAAGAATTAACAGCCACCAAACCAATTGAATATAATATAAATACTAGTAAATGATTTAATTAGCCATATTTTTTCTACAACCCAGCTATCATTTAAGTAATTGAGACTCTACTATATTATTTGTTAAAGAGGCTTTGCAACACAAAATCTGAGCAGTGATAACTGTATCCTTAATCTACTTAAATTAATCAGGCTTCCCCCCCCCCCAGCCTAAATCTCAGAGATACTTGCACTCTGTGGCTTTCCTGCTTCAGCTGAATCTCTCCTTGTCTCTTCTGCTTCTGTCTCTTGCTCAATCCCTCTACTTCCTTTCCTGGAGGGCATAAAGTCCAGCCCTATTCTCTCCTTTGCTCGGTGACTGGCTGTAGGCTGATTTATTGGTATATCAGGGGACAATTGAGGAGCAGTGTTTACATAACATTGAGATATGAGCTCCTCAGAACAAGGACTGAAATCAGATATGGAGGGTACAGAGATCAATATTTGAATTACAAAATAACCTTATGTTTCCATATACCCAAATAACATTTGTATTCCCATTATTTTAGATTGATTGGCCCGAAAGCTCAGAGATGAAGTCTGAGCCTGGGTGGCTGGTGACAGGAGAAGCAGCTCAGTAAGCTCACACAGACAAGTCCAGTCAAAATGCGGTGACCACCATACATTCATACATTTCAAAACTGATGGACAAAACTTTCCCGACCTTTTCCAGTGTTGTAAACCACAGGGACACCTTGGTAGCCACTGCTGTTGAATCCAATTCACTGTGGGCACAGTGGAACTTGCCACCAGCTTCCATACAGACAATACAGAGACACTATATTTTTCTAAGTTTCCCACTGTCCCCAAGACAGAACATATAATGACAGGTACAGACACAAGACAAGACAGAGCCAAATTGACAGCAGAACACATAGAGCCAAAATGACACTCAACAATTGGAGTCCCCTGCTTCAGAGGTCCACCAGTCTGACCAAGAGAACTTTTTCTTATAGTCTTCTTGTATACCCTAGGAACCCATCAGAGGCTGGGCCTCACTGAGTCCTCCTTAACTCCAGGATCCATGCTGGACCTTTCTAAACCCTGGCTTAGTCCCAGTGTCATCGAAGACCCTATGTTTGTAAGGGATCCAAAAATTACTGAAGGAAAACCCAAGTCTCAAATAGTATGCAAAAATAAAAAGTATTTATTCTGCAGTAACAACCAGAATGCTCACATAGACCATTCATACAAAATGGCGAGGACCCCAAGAGAAGTTTCACAGGTTCTGTTCTGCCCGGTTCTCCGGACCCCAAAGACCAGGGGCCAATTCCGATGTAAATACATTAGGGTTGTTTATTCAAGCTCAGAACTTGAACTCTGAACACTCACTGACATAGCAGTTTTAGTTGAGAGCCCCCAGACCCAAAAATACAGAGTTTATACAGAAAATCAGAGAAAGAAGCAGGTTCTTTACCTGCTTGGTTGACATTTACCTGATTGGATGACATTTGGGTAGCTAGTCATGTCCATTTCTGATTGGCTCATTGTTACTGACTAACCAGCTGAGGTCAGTTTGACCATCAGAAAGTTTGTTTAGACTTTTTGGGTGCTTTCTCAAAGTGAGCTGTCTGGTGATAATGAGGGAATACCCCTGGAATACTAGATCAGGTACATTTTGTTGTTCTGGAACTGGAAGTCAGCTCTGAGTCAAACTTAATACAAAATGGAATCTTTTTTTCAAGATGGATTCAGTCAGGCTCTACATTTCCCCCTTTCTCTAGGTCATAGAGAGACCCAATCATGGGTCTTTAAACATGTCAGTGGTCTATCCCTGTTTAAAGTTCAAAGGACTATAAGCAGTAATCATATAAGGAGCATGAAGCATAACCAGGAGAAACAGAACCAAGGACCCAAGTAGTATATCAGTTGGCATTATAGAAACAGATATCTATTTGTAGCCCATGCAAGGGAGTTCCTTTTGACATAGCATTTCAGCCTGTTAGGTGGGACAATGGATGGTGTATTCTTTTCTGTAACTAATTTCCGCTGACATTAGGACATTGTCACTGGGGCTCAGAAAGGCTGGGCAATGGGACATTTATCAAAAGCATGTGATTAGTCGATTGATCCAGGTAAAGGACAGGGAGTAATCATATCTTTTGGACTGGTTCACATTAGCTTCCAGGAAGTCCAGGGCTCAGCAGTTTGCAGTCCACAGGTGATCTCAGGATAGAGTCTATCAGCCAGGTGAGAATCTGTTGAGACAAATATAGACTGGAAACAGAAGTTAAAATTGTTTACTAATTGGGGAAGGTAAGGAATCCCATGACCAAGGGAAAAAATTCATTTTAAGAACAGGCAGTTTTACTTATCTGGAATCCTGTATGATCTGTGGCAGATGAATCCAGGTTTTATGACTAGATCTCAGAAAGATAAATTATAATATGACAGAAACTTGAAAAACAACTTTGAATTATTAGCATGAACAATTTTTAAACCAAAGGAGATTTAATGACTAAATCATTTAGTACTAACAACTTATTGGAACTTTAACAGTAAGCTAGCAAGGAGAAGAAGCTAACTGTTCTCTGAGTCTGGTAACAAGGTAGACTGAGAAGAAATCTGAAGCCTTGGTTTCTGTTGTTAAACTGTTAAATCTTTTATTAGTGTAGTCTTTAGACTCATCAGGGATCTGAGAACAATAAATATCATCTGAGTAAGCAAGATCAATTGGCTTCCAAATCTATGAAAGATAACAGTCTTTACCATGACAGCCATCCCATTGTTCCTTTGTGTCTGTGGGGCATCCATCTTTGGCCACCAGTACCAAGGTATGAGAGACTTTTTGTGAGACAGGAATTATGAAGGACTGCTTACCTTGTCTTGGCAAAGTTCAGAGGTCAATTTCTCTGTGTCCAGCACATTTAGCTTGGAAAGCATGTTATCTGCTGTTGAAGAAAAGCGCAGTCTAGCCCAGTGGCAAGCTTTGTCAGGTGGAGTTCTTTTGTGTCCATTATCTTCTTTGGAGGAAACTAGGAATGCTGTCAGGACATGTCTATTAGGAAAAGCTTTTTGTATTAAATATTTAAATGCCATGTTCTGCAGATCTTTGAGGTGTCTGAAGACAATCATATCCATCTAAGATAAATCTTGTTTTTAGTTATTTACTCTCTGTTTGACTATGAAAGCAGATGTAGGAGGCTAAATAAAGCTTAATCTTGTAACTAACTGTATAACTTTTTGACATAACGGTTAATGAGGTAACTATCAGTTTGTAAAACCATAAGTTTGATTGACTATCAACCTGTAAACTCATATCTGTAACATATCTTTAACCATTTTTGTCATCTTTTAACCTTTTTTTAACCTAAGTAACTTCTATTTACCAAACCTTAAAATCTTTTCATGGTAACTTATATTTACCAAATCTTAACATCTTGTCATATTCTTAGATACCTTCTTAGAAGTTTTTTTTATAACTTGTATTTACATACTCAGACCCTCACAACTTGATTAAGCTTTTTATCCCTTCTTTCTGGTGGGGACCCCAATGATCCATGACTTTTTTTATATCTGTTTCTGCCCAAATAATTAATTATCTAGGTGTACTCAGACATCAGACATTCTGAACAATTTTTCATTCCCAATTACAAAGTATAATTAAATCCAAGCCATGTT
The DNA here is from genome assembly GCA_907164525.1 of Lophiomys imhausi. Lineage (NCBI taxonomy): Eukaryota > Metazoa > Chordata > Mammalia > Rodentia > Muridae > Lophiomys > Lophiomys imhausi. The sequence goes on along the minus strand of CAJQZJ010027747.1, from coordinate 67,313 downwards.
TTCTCTGACATACATATATTTTTTATGGTCAAACCTTTATTTATATTAACAACCTCCAGCAAACTTTCTTTTTATCTTTATTGTATTTTTCAACAGGCAAATGGGTAGGATTCAACTTTGTAGCGTTTCTCCTTGAGGGTCCCTCCCTGCTCCTCATTCTCCTGTTTTCCTTCCCCTGGTCATTTTATGGAGATTGTTGGAGCTCTGAAGTCACCCTACCAAGGAGGTGGGGGGAGATGAAAAGGGGTCATCTCAGTCAAGTAAAGGGTCATAAAGAAACAAAGAAACACAGAAAGAACACAGTCAGACATAAATGTCCTCCAACCAAGCAGAGGCAAAACTATGAACTTAGTCAGACACAAACATCCTCCAACCCAGCAGCGGCAAAACTGAAAGTGGAACTCCACGGGAGTGACCCGTCAGACATGAATGTGCATTCAGCTTGCATGTAAACTCATTTTCTTGTGTGGATTCAGAGAAAGACATAGACAAAAACATATAAACAAGAAGACAAACATAAAACCAGCACATAACAATTGGCCAGGAAGATCCTGAACAAGCCTGGAACATCAACCCAAATCAGTCTGAGACCAAAACAAGGAAACAATCACATAGATTATACAGTGTACAACACAACAGTGAGACAGTGCCAAGCTTGATCCAACAACCCACTAGGCAAGACCAATTCCTATTCCCCCACTGCCACTGGGATCCAGACAAGAAGGGAGGGACCTCTTCCCCCTTTCTTTCTCAGAGAGAGCTGGAGTGTCCTTCAGGATCCCATGACTGGCAGGATAACAGGCATGTCTGCCCTACTACTTGGTAGTTGCCTGAATTATCAGACACACAGAAACCAGAAACTGGGTACATTATCTGACATGTACAAACCCAGAACAAGCACCACATGTGTCCCAATTGTGTGTTATCTGACACACACAAACCAGAGTATTTCTGAACTCATCAAATCAAGAAGAAAACTGAAAGTAAGGCAACAGAAGCCAAACCACAGAACACAAACAAAAACAAATAGTCTCACAAACAATAAATCAGTCCAGACAGATGTTCATGCAGATCCTGAAAACAAGCCAAGCTTGAACTTTCCACAAAACAAAAACAGGGAGAAGCAGTCTCACAGACAACATAGATAGAGAGTTAGACTAGACAAAAAAAGAAAAAAAAAAAACTCATACCTCCATCTCGGGGTCTTTCCTGGTGACTCAGAGTCCCCAAGATCTTGATGGGACCTCCAAATGTAAAGGTCAATACCAGTCTACTGGAAATTCAGGAATGGAGCCCTGGTTTTCACATGTACATAGACAGACATATATACAGAGACAGACACACATAGAGACACAGTAGCTTACCAGCCGGTTTGAACCCTCTGGTCAGGAGTCCTGGTGACCTTGGGGATCCTGGACAAGCCCCCAAATGTTCTTTACCATATGATTGGATGACATTTGGGTAGCTAGTCATGTCCATTTCTGATTGGCTCGTTGTTACTGACTAACCAGCTGAGGTCAGTTTGACCATCAGAAAGCTTGTTTAGAGTTTTTGGGTGCTTCCTCAGAGTGAGCTATCTAGTGATGACAAGGGAACACCCCTGGAATACAATGTCGGGTACATTTTGTTGCTCTGGAACTGGAGGTCAGCTCTGAGTCAAAATTAATAAAAAATAAAATCTTTTTTTTTTTCAAGATGGATTCAGTCAGGCCCCACAGTTCCTTTTAAGGTATTGAGGGGTATTCTAATTGTGGCTATGTGACCCTTGCTGGGATTGGCTGGTGTCCATGGCGAGAGGTACCTGTCTAATTCTGTTTGGTACTGATCTGTTTTGTTTTTGTTTTTCATATCAGGGTTTCTCTGGGTATCCCTGGCTGTCTTTGACTCACTTTTTAGACCAGTCTGGCCTTGAACTCACAGAGATCTGTCTGCTTCTACCTCCCAAGTGCTGGGACTAAAAGCATGTACCTCTATTCCTGGCTGATTGGTCCTGATCTTGAAGAAGGAAGGATTATCTTATATGCCCCCCCCACACTTTTTGTCCAACTGTAGCCTCTAACCAGATTCAAGATGGAGGCTTTATCTAAAATGGAGTGAGTTAGGTGCTCTCATCATTAGCTTAAGTATTGGAACCTCAGAGCTCCAAAGCAAGTCAATAGAGAAAAACTGGTGACTCTGACTGAAGTCTCCAATTAATCAGAATTAACCAGTGGGCTGTGAGATGTTTCCTTTTTCTCTGAATCAGATTACATAGACCTTTTCAGACAGATCTTCTACATTCCCAGATTGGGGTATCCCTTAACCAGAATCCAGAAACCAGGAAGAAAAAACATCCCAGGAAACTTAAAAAAGGATTCTATGACTTACCAAAAGGAGGCTTCCATTAAAAAAAAAAATGTTTACTATATCCTTTTTTGAACATGATCACTGCACACACACACACACACACACACACACACACACACACACACACACAC
>CAJQZJ010027747.1:33968-64826 GCA_907164525.1 Lophiomys imhausi | reverse complement strand
ACACACACACACACACACACACACACACACACACACACACACACACAACTTTGGGTTAATAATCCAGTTTACACTCCCAGGACTGCTCACCAGTCCTACAGTGAAGAGCCTAGAACCAGTATTTGGAGTGGAATGGTCTTTCTTATCTCCTTGCAGGGCTCTAAATATTAATCCTTAAATTTGTGAAAGAAAAGCCAATTCTACAATTTTGAGCCAAATTTGAAACAAGCTTTAATTACTGACCAGGAGGGAATTTGGTCAGTTTCACTCTCTGGAATACCAGAGGTTGGCAAGGTGTCACTTGTTGTAGGGACTTTTAAAGGACAAAACTATATAGTTTCTGTATTTCCCATGTGGCTGTGTTATTTTACAAGAACTACAGCTCCCAGCATTCCAGGAAGTTACCTTGTCCATGGGCAGGAGGGGCTTACAGGTTAACTTTGGCTCTTACATTGCCTTCATAGGTAATGAAGTGTGCATTTTTATATTTTATTTTATAAATGTCTACATTTTAATTTAGCAGGAGGAAAAAAATTCCATTAATAAAATGCTACTTAAAATCTTCCACAGTTTTTAGAAGTTATAACGTTTTGTTAGCTCAAAAGCCTTTAGTATAGTCTAGGGGTCTTTTTTTTTTTTCTCTGCCAATTAAAGAATTAAAGGGCAAGAAAAATCTTGAGTACAACAGGTAATAATGGTGAAATCTCAAACACCAGAGACAGCAGTAGATTAAAAACATCAATTGAAGAAAGGTATCTATGGGTGATTAAGAAACCCACAATGCAACAAATATGCACAGAGCAAAACACCCCCTGCAAAGTAGAAGGGGGGGGACTGGGAAGTTGAGCATCCATTCTCTTCTGGAGTGCTGGGTTTTTAAAGTCTTGGAAGGATCTTCCTCTTAGAATTTAGGGTGATATGTTTGTAGAAAAATTGGATTGACTGATTGCCCCACAATTGTTATATGAAAATGTTTCAAACTTGTTGAGCCAGTTAATCAGAAGGGGGCTTGTTGATGGGAAACAAAATCCTACAAGACTTTTTTTGTTTTAAGCTGCCTGGCTTTTGTCTCAAGACGGGAGGGTGAGGGATAAACTTGCCATCTTAAATGTCTTTTTATTATCTAACCATGGCCCCTCTCCCTGTCTGTCTACCAACTAAGGAGTTTGTGTAATTTCTACACTCTTGGTTTGAGAACTGTCTATCTTGATAAGATGTTAAATTTTTAATGTGAGATAATGATACCACTAATTCTATCACAAATATTCTGTTATGACTCTTACTACTGCAAACAATGACATCTGTGACTTAAATATTTACATCTCTTGGTGGTATTATTACAAGATGTTTGTTTTTAATAAGAATTCCATATGAGCATCTTAGATACAGTCTCAAAACTTCATACAACCTATACAGTCAAATCAATAAACAGTTAGCTGTTGTATTTCTTCTATTCTGTCTTTAAAATTATCCATATTTTATGCTGAAAACTTGGTGCCTACAATATGAACCTTAAAGGTCTTACTATCTGGACTGAATGAATTTAAAATATATTTTATCAGTTCCATTATTCCAAAGTGCTTTATGCTCTCTGGTGCTGATTTGAAAATTTAGATATTTCTTTTGACAGATCCTCCCCCCAAAACTTTATATTCCACTTACTTTGAATGAGTAGATTCTAATTTTGAGTGCTAAGATATTTTGGCTGAAACATAGGAACTTCTTAACCTGATAGCAACGGGGTGCTTGCATATGCAATATTCATTCCCTAAACTCATTTTCACCTCACTTGGATACTTTTAATTTTTCCATTTCCCTTAATATCTAAGTCAAAGATGCTATCCACTCAATATTGGGCAGATGACACAGCAGACGCCCCACAGTGTAAATTTTCAGATGGGTACGGAGTTGTTACTGGATTTCTACTTTCATTTAGAGTATTTCTCAAAATAAAGGTTAATAAACATAATCTCTATTCTGTCACAATCATTTAGTGCTTATTGAGACACTAATTCAAGTCAGTGTTCCCTTCCCATCCCACAGTCAGTAGAAATGGCCCTGTTTCACAAACACGCAAACTAGTGTCAAACTTCACTTTTTTACTATGAAATCCTCCAAAGGATTTACCAAGTTTATCCAATTATTAAAAACAATTTATCTAAAACTATACTTTCTAAAATTTCAGAAAATGAAACCTAATAGATTTCTATGTTGATATAATGAGCCAATTCAAGCCAAATTAAAAGTATAAAAGTGGGTTTATTGGGGGCAGCTGGTGGGTTCACCAATCTCAGGGGGTGAAGCCAGAGAAGTCATCGTGCAGACAGGGAGACAAAGAGTGAAGTTAGAGAAAGAATGCAGAGAGAGGGAGAGAGAGAGAGAGAGAGAGAGAATACAGAGAGAGCACAGAGAAAGGGGAAGAAAGAAGGGGAGAGAGAGAAAATACAGAGAGAGTACAGAGAAAGGGGAAGAAAGAAGGGGAGAGAGAGAGAAAATACAGAGAGAGTACAGAGAAAGGGGAAGAAAGAAGGGGGAGAGAGGGAGAGAGAGAAAATACAGAGAGAGCACAGAGAAAGGGGAAGAAAGAAGGGGCAGAGAGAGAATACAGAGAGAGCACAGAGAAAGGGGAAGAAAGAAGGGAGAGAGAGAGAGAGAGAGAGAGAGAACATAGAGACATAGAGAGAGGAGCAGAGAGAGGAGATAACTGCCCCTGGGGAAAGGGCAGTCCAGACCTGGACTGGAATGATCAGGGTAGAGGGCAGGGTTTGCTAGCTGCACCCTCTAACAGGTAGGGACTGAAGGATGCTGGAAGAACCTGGAGGCCAAGTACACTTTTATATGTTAAATAGGCAGCTCAGCAACTTGTCCTGGGTTTGAAACTTAACATCCCAGTCTTTTGTTGACAATAAATGAGTAAGGGAGTAAGGAGTGATGATATCATCTGATATCATCTATGACTACTTCCTGCTGACATTAGGGTGTAATTACTGGCGGCTAAAAAAGCTGGAATGTTGACCAAATCTTGGAAGAGAAGGCTGTGTCACTCACTGTCTGGGCTCTGCAGGACCATTTGGGGCTGGGGATGTGAAGGCAGCAGTTGGAACAGTTTGTAGACTCTAACTGATTGGAAATCTGCTGGAATATATATATATATGGGACATAAGGTAAATTTGAGGAGTTTGGAGGAAATTTTTGTTCTGTACATTTGAGACCTTTAGGTCCTGTTAGTTGAGGGAGGGCAGTCCCAAAATGAGGGAAAGCCTTAGGGATTCTACCCTCTGGAACAGGCAGTAGGTGGGAAATTTTATGCTGTTGATTGACAAGGGTACTTATTTAGAGTCCAGTTGACCCATGAGAGGTGGATTCAAGTAGATTCCCCAAAGTTTACAATAATCTTTTTAAGTTTATAAAAAGAGGTGAGTTTTAGACATGTTGGCATTACCATAGTTTGTAATCAGTACTGAGACCCACATTGTAGAGAAGGGAATAATAGAGTCACAATTTTGTGGCATAGGAGAAGCTTGGGAAACTGTTTGGGGTTAAAAGCATGAGCACTCTTTGAGGTGAGCTCAGGGAAGACAGAAACCTTCCATGGAGTAGAAGGGGCAAAAGCTCATTTGATCTTGATTTTCAGTATGACTGCAAACTGTAAAAGAGGAGCTTCTTCCATCTATCCACAAGACTAGATGTATATAGATTTAGGATAATGAGAAGCACTTTTAAATCTATACTTAGAAGACAATCAAAGGAAACTGAAAATCCTGAGCTTATAACTATGATATTATCAGGACTCCAATGATTAATGCTAAAGCTCTGAGCTTTGAAGTCTTAACACAACAGTAGCATAGCAAGTGAAGAAATCTGAAGCATTTTTTCATTCTTTTTATATATCTTAAATCACTTTCTTATCACTACTTAAGCTTTTACGTCCTCTAATGTTCATTAATTGCATTTACCAACCTTAAAACACTTTCTTAGATCATAAAATACTTTCTTAGATCCTCACAACTTAAGCATTTGTATCCTCAGACCTCACATAAACTCTACATTTTTTTTTTCTATCCAATCATTCACCACGAGACTGGAACCAGTCACTGTAAAGTGAGTTCCTTTAAATAAAGGAATAGTAAAAAATTACATGGAAATCTCTTTTCTATGTCTGCTAATGGGGTAAACTGTGTTTAGTCCTAGAGAGAGGTACACAGGGCAAATATTGGTTGGTTTTTGGAGCAGAGAGGAAGATGAGAAGGAGAAGCCAGGTGGGAGGAAAAGAGAAGACAGGGTAGGAGGAGCAGAGAGGATCGCGGAAGAAGAATTGAGAGGGAAGAAGGAGAGGGCATGCCATGGGTTAGAGAGAAGAACATTATTCTATGTGGCCTGGAATATCGGCATATCATGGAGAATAACAACCAAAGGGGACGCATATATATATTGGGGTTTTATTTGAGGAATAGGATTAAAAGCTATCTTAGATGGACTAAGATTTCACAATCCAGGCTAAGGCTTGTTAAAGTTCATCAGGTGTCTATGTGATTATTTATAATGGCAGGTTAAGGATTAACACTGTTGACCAACCAATTGACAATAATATAAATACTGGTAATAATTTAATTATTTCAACAGCCCCTGGTTTGGTAGGTTTCTGCTTGCCTCAATGTTGGGTAGTGTTAAGCATTCTAAATGTTAATTAATTGGTCCTGTTTGCTGTCTGTTACTTATATTGACTCTGATTCATTAAATAAAATGCTCAGGCCTGAGATTGGGCAAAGACAGAGAAAGGTGGGACTTCCTGGGATTAGAACAAGAAGCCTGCACTTTAGACAGAGGATTAAAGCATTCCAGCTAGCAGCAGGAAGAAGAAAGCATTCCAGCCACGAGCAGCAGGAAGGAAGACACACACCATGGGTTAGGAAAAAGAACCTCATTCCACATGGCCAGGAACATCGCCATGGCATGGAAAATGGCAGTCCAAGGGGACGCATGTATATATGGGGTCATATTTGGGTAATAGAATTATGAGCTAGCTTAAATGGGCCAGGATTGCACAACTCAGGCCAAGGCTTGTAAAAATCCATGTGGTCTCTGTGTGATCATTTATCATGGTGAATTAAAGATTAACAGCTGCAAAACAATTAACAATAATTTAAATACAGGTTAAATAGTTTAATTAGCCATATTTCTTTCTACATATGGCGTCCAACTAGGGCAATTATAATCCATGCTTACAGCATGAGAAGGCCTGGTGAAAGCCGGTTTCCTAGCCAAAGAGCAGGGAACCGAACTCAAATGCATTTCAAAGGTGTGACCAATACCAGAAACTCCTGACAGACACCTGGTACCCAGGGAGCTCTTAGCTCCAGCTGCCATCAATTTTGCCCTATTTATCAGGAAAGGCCTCCATCTTTCCCTCATTATCATTGTTGGCAATTTAGCATTCCATCTGTAAATTCTTTTCTTTAAGACTATCCTACTCTGAACTTTCTCAAAAAAGATACACTGTACCACAACTGTCGGAGTAAAAATCATTTGCACGCTAAGAGAAACAAACTCAATTGGAATACAAACATATTGAGGCATTATGAATTCCTCCATTTTTAATCTAGGCGATTAATTTCGCTCTCAAATTCTGTTTAGAAGGGTGCCAGTTTTTTAGTACATAAGGAGAGCTAAGCCTTAGCTCTTGGCCTTTGCTGCAAGGCAACAGCTTTTGTTAAGTTAGCCACACCTTTGAAATGCATTTGAGTTCGGTTCCCTGCTCTTTGGCTAGGAAACCGGCTTTCACCAGGCCTTCTCATGCTATAAGCATGGATTATAATTGCCCTAGTTGGACGCCATATGTAGAAAGAAATATGGCTAATTAAACTATTTAACCTGTATTTAAATTATTGTTAATTGTTTTGCAGCTGTTAATCTTTAATTCACCATGATAAATGATCACACAGAGACCACATGGATTTTTACAAGCCTTGGCCTGAGTTGTGCAATCCTGGCCCATTTAAGCTAGCTCATAATTCTATTACCCAAATATGACCCCATATATACATGCGTCCCCTTGGACTGCCATTTTCCATGCCATGGCGATGTTCCTGGCCATGTGGAATGAGGTTCTTTTTCCTAACCCATGGTGTGTGTCTTCCTTCCTGCTGCTCGTGGCTGGAATGCTTTCTTCTTCCTGCTGCTAGCTGGAATGCTTTAATCCTCTGTCTAAAGTGCAGGCTTCTTGTTCTAATCCCAGGAAGTCCCACCTTTCTCTGTCTTTGCCCAATCTCAGGCCTGAGCATTTTATTTAATGAATCAGAGTCAATATAAGTAACAGACAGCAAACAGGACCAATTAATTAACATTTAGAATGCTTAACACTACCCCAACACCTCACTGGTGGCTTCATGGAAGCCTGTGACCTGTTTCCTACCCCAGTCCATGGGGAAGGTGGAGAAGCAGCAGTAAAGAGCACTACTTCAGTGTCAAGCTGATTGCCTTATTGAAGTTGCCTCACATAAATAATGGAGGTTTTTGATAAAGAAATAGGGGCCAGGTCTTGCCACACTGCACTTACTGTTAGTATACAGATGATTTCACTGACTTGCTCTCAGGGACCTAGCAGCTGCTTAAACGCCTCCCACCAGCCAGGTGTTTTGGTGGGTTGCATGCAGAGAATTAAACAATCTTCAGGCACCCCAGATCTCTCTCTGCGCTGATGCTTCTCTCTGCTCCCTTTCTCTGTCTGTCTGCCTGCCTCTATCTCTCCCCTATGTCCCCACTCCTCTCCTTTTCCTGAATAAACCTCTTATGCCAGATATGTTGCATGGAATAATTTCTCAGGTGTACATTTTGGCATGGGCCTAAGTAACCCTTCCTTACTCACATTTTTATTAGAACACTTACAGTCTCCACTTTCTGTTTAAAAACAGTCCTAGGTGTGGAAACACTTAACTATTGTTGAGGGGTCACTCTCATATGTTTTGTGTATATATGGGGTATGTGCCTATGTATGTGGTTGGTTCGGGTACAGTACAGGTTCACTGTGTGTGCATAGGGTACATGTGTGTACATATGTGCACACATGTGTCTGTTCATTCTGTGTGTATATTGTGTGTGTGGTGTGTAGAGGATGTGTGCATGTAAGATATGTGTACATACAATGTATATATATATTGCATGTTTGTTATTGGTGCATACGTAGCATATGAATATGGTGTTTGTATATAAAGTGTGTATATGGCTTATGTGTATGGGGTATGTGTGTGTGTTCCCATGGGACAGAGACACAAAGAGTAATGCATTTATTTTAAAATGTATGTTTTATTCATGATTTTTCACATATATCATACAACTTTTGGGTCTAAAAACATTAAAAGCATCATTCTATTTATAATAAATGGAGAAGGTGAGGGAGGAGGACTCACTTAAACTAGTATTAAGATCTGGGTTAAAACCAAATTTTCTTGATATTATTTTGCAATCAAAAAGAAGATGAAGATATGACTACACTATTTAGAGTAGGTACAATGTGTGTTCATTATATGTGCAAGGCATGTATGTTTGTATTCATACTGTGTGTATATGGTATGTGGTGTGTATGTGTGTGTGTGTGTGTGTGTGTGTTTGTGTGTGTGTGTGTATTGTATGAGAATGATGTGTGCAGGCACAGTATATGTACATATAATGTATTTAGATCTGAGAAACACATGCTTAGAGATTTGTTCAAAAAGTTTGGATTTTGCAGAAACAGAATTTCAGGTCTGAAGCAGAAGAACGTCCATCTGAATTCTTCCCAGTGCAGTTTTAGGTTTACAGAAAAACAGAGCAAAAAGTACAGAGTTCTCATAGATTCTCAGCAACCACAAACAGTTGGCATCCCAACTACTAACAGCCCTCACTGTCCATGTCCACACATCATTTTTAGTCAGAGTTCATGGTCCACACTAGGGTTCTGTCATAGTATTTGTATGGGTGTCAACAAATGTACAATGATGTACATATAAATATGTACAAAGCCATTGTAGTGTCAAACAGAGAAGGTTCACTGCCTATCAATCCCTCCACCTTCTCCTTTCTCCACACAAACTCCAATAAACACTGACCTTTTATTTTTCTGTATGTTTATCCTCCTAAATACCTGACAGTTTGAATTATACGGTAGAATATGTAAGATGTCTCCAGTATTTTTTTGGCTTGATAGATCATTTCTTTCTAGCACCAAATAATATTCTGTTATAAGATAATACCTTAGTTTACTTATCCAAGAGCATGTTGAAGGACTTCTTGGTTGTTTCTACCTAACACATATATGGCACCGTGTTACAAATATGTCTGCTGAAAATTTGTAATTCTGTATTTTGTTTCCTTCTTAGCTTGTTTTCATTGCAAATCCAGGTTCTCCTACATGCCAGACAAGAGTGCTACTAATGAATCTAGTTCCCAGCTCACCAAAGTGTTATTATGTGACATAAATATCCACCTCATTTTTGTAAATACAAGAATTTTTGCTGGCTCACTTTTGCTAGATTATGTGCTAGCAATATGTTTAAATCATACTCCTGTCTGTTTCTATAGTACAACTCCTTTGTAGAGTGTACTACTGTGCTGGGAATGTAGCTCAGGTGGTAGAGGGCCTGCCTAGCATTCAAGAGGTCTTGGTTTGGATCCCAATTACCTCATAAACCAAGAGTGGTGCATATCTGTAATCCCAGCTCTTCTGTGGAAGAAGAAGGAGTATCAGAAGTTCAAGCCCATTCTTGGGTGTGTAGAGTTGTAGACAAACTTGGAGCACATGAGAAACCTGTCATATTATCAGCAGTGATTGTTGGTTTGGTCTTTCTGGTGGGCACAGCTGTCTTTTTTGGGGGGTTGGGTCATCTGTACAACATCTTTAGTGGCATTTCTATTCATGTCTTCCTATCCATTTTAAATTAGTTTTTTTTTCATTTTCTTATAGAGATTTGAGTTGTTTTTCCTATTGGGCACAAGTTCATTATCACCTATTTGTTTTACAAATCAGTTCTCCTACTCTGTGCCTTACTTTCTCATTTTGCTAATAGTAGTGTTTATAATGCAGTCATTTGTTATTTCCATGAAGTTCAAGTAATCAATTTCTTTACCTTTTTGTTTCACATTTTTAGTGTTTGTGATTGATGATTTATATGTGAACTTAGGTAGGCTGTGGTGGCCAATTTCTCTTTAATATTCTTCTAGATGTTATAATGAACATTTTTTAAAACAACAAATATTTAAGTAAAAAAAAATTATGAGTAAAGGAGATGAACTTCCATAACATGTGTAGGTTTTACCAAATCAGTCGCAGATCTTAATAGAGGAGAAAGGCTGTGAAATGTTTTTAAACTGCCTTCAATCATAGACTAAGGTCTTCTGGATTCTGAATGGCTCCAGGGACAGACCTGACTCGGAGTATGAGGAATAAAGAAAAGACAAACAGACATGAGGCTGAGAGTGGTTGTCTGGCCTCTCAGCTAGACAAACTACAGTGTCCAGGAAGCTCAGTGTGTTTTCATATTATGTAGGGTTGAACAGAGAGATGAGTTATTAATACAGATAAAAAAGAAGACAGTGTTTATTTCTGGAACATGATTGGATCAAGTAGGCAGGCTTACCTAGGTAGGTACAGTCTCTGCTGGGGAGCAGTCTTCAGGCTGTAAACATGGAGGGGGCAGAGAGAAAGCTATGATGGACATATTCTACACAATATCAGCCTACACACTGGGCCCCCAAAGAGATGCTTTGCCATGCCTCTAAGCTTCACCCAACAGGAAAGGGCTTCAAATTTCTCCATGGCTCTGAAGCTCTAGGATGTTTGAGACTACCAGCTCATGCCAATATATACATTCACTCAGGTCTTTGTCTTCTCCCTACAAAAAATTTCTGTGCAATGGTTCTGATTGGCAGATTTCAGATTCCCCAGAGCATAAGCACTTGAGCTGATTTGTTATGCCTGCCATCTCTTTCTATATAAGTACATACATGCATACATACATACAAACAAATGTACATACGTACATACGCACATACAAACACAGAAACACTTAGACTTTTGATTAAAACTGTAGATTTTGTTACCAGTACTGGTTCTAGAGTTCTCTGCATTGGTTCTCTGTTTCTGGGTCTGTTCCCTAATATGACTACTACAGAAGGTTTCATGTCTCTGTTCTCAGTGGTAAAGGCAACAATGATGACCTCAGCATGGCATGAGGCACAGAAATATGCATGATATAACCAGTGAAGACTTCTCAGCAAATTCTCTGAGGTGAGGCTGGGATAACCCTGTATTTGACACATTAGAACATTTTGTCAAACTGATTAAGTACAAGATTGGTCAATTTTTTGTGGAAGTGTTGGATAAAGCTGAGAGAGAATATGCTCAGGGATTTGAACCCCTAGTTCCAGCACCACATACATGACATGGAACTTCTGTAAGTCTTTCAAGAAACCTTCATTTCTATAACTATAGGGTGAGAATGATGAAAACCCCAATAAATGATGCAAGTGTCTAGACTGCCACAGACTGAGTAAAGAGTCTTGTAACCCAATTGCTTTGGTATGAAGACGTGAGGTGAAAAATGATGAGAGTCTGGAAATGTATTGAAACACAAAGGAAGATCACAATGAAGGCTCTGCACCCACCTGTGAATATGTCTTTGCATTACAAGTAGGTAGGCCATCCCCACCGTGAAATGTAACAACACTATACCTGAGAAAAATGTGAAGCCTGGCTGGGGAGATAGTTCAGTCAGGCAATGGAATATTTGTCAAGAAAGTTTGAATAACTGAATCTAGTACCTACATAAAAAGGCAGGTGTGGCAGCATGCATCTGCAACCCCAAAGCTAGAGAGGCAGGGACAAGAGGATCCCTGTGACTTTCTGGCCACCCAGCTCAGCTTAATTGCTGAGTTACTTTTCCACTGAGAGACCCTGTCTCAAAAACTAAGGTAGAAAGCAATTGAGAAAGATACCAGGAACTGACCTCTGGTCTCCACATGTACATATATATATATACATGCACATACATATGAACACAATATGAAAGCCAAGCTTGAAGTAATTACTTTCCAGCCCCTACTGAATCTTCCTTGAGACTATCTATTGGGGTCCCTTTTCTTCTAGACCTATGTCAAAGTGAAATACCAATAAGAAAACCAAGGTGTGCAGGATGACTGTGGAGATCTGGAAAGCACTCTATAGGAGACGTGACTTCTTATTATGGCACAATCTGAAATACAAAGGATATGTGTGAACACATGTAAGGAGTATGAGAAAGTGGTAGGAAGACAGATTGGATCAGGTTGAATTTATTGAAAGAGATCAGTGAAGAAGAGATTATGGTTCTGTTGATCAACTCACCAGGCTTTAAAAAGGGTGCTGTATCTTGAATTGGATAAAACTGAAATGCACACCCAAACTTGCCAAACTAATACAGTTGGCAACTCAAAATAGCTTCTGCACCAGGAAGGCTTAGAGACAGTGGGAATCTGTGGTGGGTCTGTCATCTGTGCTACTTACCCAGCACTAAGGATACAGAAGACATCTTATACCAGTCCTGGAGAAATCAATCCATGGGGAGAGGTCTGGCACCATAATTTTTCTTCTCTTAGAGCACTACGGAGGAACTTAAAATGGAAAGCTTAATGCTGAATTGGAAAGCATAATTTTAAAGGATAATTGGATATAAGATGTCAGAGACAAAGCATTGGCACTTTACAGGCAAAGGTGAGGCCAGTGTGGTTCCTAAAGTGGACCAAACTGCCAAAGCAACAACCAGAGTAAACCAAATTGCACAGAACTATGTTATTAACTAGTTTATAGGTATATATATTGGTTTGCTTATAGCCTGGCATATAGGCATAAAATTATGTGCTGATTCATAGGTTGCAGCCAGTGGTTTGGCTAGATAATATGGAACTTTGAAGGCTAAAGATTGAAACATTGGTGACAAGGAAGTTTAAGAGACAGACACGTAGATAGATTTCTCCAGATGGTCAAAAACCTTTGTGGTATTTTTATGCTTCTGAATGCACACTGGAGGAGAGTTTTAAGTCAAATGGATAGGAGGAGTCCTTCTCTTCCATGGATACCAGTGACCTCTTTCCCTAGTCACATTTGTCTTCATACACTGTACACATGATCAAAGTGTCTATGATGTTATATATGGGGTTAGAGATGAGTTCCACAGTCAAATCCTCAGTGCTAATCTGGCTACAACCACTGACCCAGTGTCCTTTCTGCCAGAGCAAAGATCATAGTGGGATTCAATAGAATACCATTCTCCAGGCCTAATGATGAAAGGTTGATTGCATTGGTCCTGGGAAAGGTAGAGTTTTGTTCTTCCTGGAATAGCTGCTTACTCTGGGTTTTGGGTTGCCTTGATTTGCCTATCACTATGTTGAAATTACTGTGAATGTGGGGAATAGTCTGGCCACTGGCATGGTGCCTCACCAAAGTTTCCCCTCATATCATACAGAAACAATACAGCAAGAGGAGTATTCCCATAGGTCTGTGTATGCCTGTGCATTTGGGGTTCATCATCCATAGCACATCCTAAAACAGTTACTGTCAGTGAACAGTGGAGGTGGCCTCATATCTGAACTATTCACTATCTGTCTAAGTGGAACACGTTGCTGTGCCTGGAAAAGTTCTCCAGGAGATTGTACATACTAGCAGCCAGTATCAAGCATGAGACACTTTCTCCCATAGGCAGCAGTCAAGGAATTAGGAATTGCATCACTCACTGTTGGGCCCACTGCTCATGAGGAAAACATTTGATCCCTGTCTCTACCAGGCAAACTCTGCTTGTCTTGATGTTTTTGCTTCATAGAAAGGGATGCTTCCCTCAGAGACAGAGCAATGAGCTGAAGGAGGCCACACAGACAATTAAATTAATAGGAAATGACGGAAGCAATTCTTCTGCCTGGGGAATTTATTTTGATTAAAATGGGGGATCAAAGCACTATGACTCCACAAAGGAGTTTCAAATAGTAGGTCTAAACTAAAAGCAATAACTTTGGTAATCTCTTGCTTGGTACATCGTGGCTTGTGCCTGAATTCAAAATTACAGTGACTCAATTGGACTTTACATAAGGAACAATGGCTTCAGCTACTCTAGCAGGTAAAGAACCACAACTAACTGAGGTGCTATTATGGGCAAAGGAAATACAGTATAAGTAGTAAGAAAAAGGAAATTAATAATATCAGCTACAATTTAATATCAGTTACAGAAACAAAAGCTATGATTTAATAAGTGCATCTAATCTACTTTGCTAATAATGTCTTTATGTCTGTGAATATATATGAACATGTCTATGTATTTATACCTTTATGCATTTTAGTTAAATATATTTCATTAATTCACTTGTCCTCTGTCACATAATACAGGATGCATTGATTTTACACCTTTACTATGCTAATTATGCTAATTATATAGCATAGTACAAGTAATAATATACCAGGAAGAAAAATGAACTCCATTCAAGACAACACACCTCCTCTTGGACATGGCCAGTATGCATTTAGTTGCATTTGGGAGAGTTGCTACCTGCTAAGTGAAAATACACAATTCTCAGTATCTTCTTCTGGAAACTATGTGTGCTTTATGAGGTGCACCTGAATGGCAAGTTTACTAGGAGTGACTGTGATTATTCACTCCATGAGCTGTGCTTGATACCCATATTGTGGTTAAATTAACCAGATGCCATGCTGAAAGTATTTCTGCATATGATTAAATTTCCATTGGTTGATTTGGAATAAAGTGGATTGTTCTCAAGAGTATGATGGGGTTTGGCTCAATCTGTTGACAGCTTTAGTGAAAGACTAAGAAACTAGAAATGTGGCTCAGTGATTAAGAGAACCAGCTGTTCTTCTGGAGTACCCAGTTTCAATTACTAGCATTTACATGATGGCTTACAGCCATCTGTAACTCCAGTTTCAATGAATCTGATGCCTTCTTTTGGCCTCAGCATGCACCAGGTATGTTCATGATACACAGAAATACATGTAGGCAAAAACCATATATACATAAAATACAAAATAATAAATAAAAATTATCTTAAAGAAAAGACTGAGGTCCCTAAGATAAAAGAATTTTGTCTAGGACTACAAAGCCAGCATCTCCATCTAAGTCCTTAAAATAGAACTTAAGTAGATAACAGATAATAGATATATAAAAGACAGATAAGAACTTATTTGCCCTGTATCTAGATATGTTATCTAGATATGTTCTTATCTACATTACATTAAACAATCAATAGGTTGTGACTTTTGTTTTTATTGTTTTGGGAACTGGGCAGTTTCATGTAGGTAACTAAGCTTATGGATATGGACTTGCTCACAAATTTCCTTCATTATTCTCTTAATGTCCATGCTACTAGCAGTCATGACATGTCTTCCATTTATATTAGTAAATCATGCCTTCTCCACATTGCTCATATACGCTATCTAGATATTTGTTCACTGTATTACACTTAGAAGACTAAGTTTTTTTTATTTTGTATATGGTTTCAATTTATTTTATTTTAAAAAGAAATCATCCTAATTCTTTTATTCTATTTGCTTAAATCTGTTATTTTTTTCTAATTATCTAAGATGGCATTCTGACTGCCAATTTTTCTTCCTTGAGAAATAATTTCATGCTACAAATTTTCCTCTAACTATTTTGTTCTATACATCCACAATTCTAATATGATATGTTTATATTCTATTTTTAAAAATTCTTTATTACATTTATTTAGTTTGTGTTGGGAACTTGCCAAGGATCGGGACCTCTTTGATCTTAGGGCTAGGGGAAGGGACATGCCCCCTGAGGTGCCCACCCTCTGGAGATCTGCTCTCCTTTCACAGCTCTCTGTGAAAAGCATCTGAATGATATGCCCTTAGGTACCTGCCCACATCTGTAGACCACCTGTGAATTCATGCCTTTCTGCAAAAAGCTTTTTTGAAAAAGACTGAGCCCAGGGGCATAACTTGAAAAGTACAAGAAAGCTTCTGCTGACAGGTGAAGATATTTAAGACAGGATTCACATGGACAGAGGGCTCGCTCGCTCTCCTGTTCCTGACTCACTCAACAACATTTTCCTCAACCGGCAGAAAAGCATGCATCACTGTCTCATCAGAAAGTTTCACCCTCTGATATTGACCCATTTCAGGTCTGGAGAGGAGAAGGACTCTCCCTAAGATTTGGGAGTGCTTAGATGCAGAGCTCTGGGATTTCAGGCCTTTGAAAGCTATAAACGACTGAATAGGTGAGGCATCCGGGAAACTTTCATATGCTAGTTGGTCTTAAGACCATGAAGGCGACTAGCAAAATTCAGAGAAGTTAAAAGACTTTAAAACTGTAAAATTGTATGAAGACCAGCTATCCACCAGGACCCATGCTTAGAGAAAAATATCCTTTTGAGAAACCTTAGTTAATGTTAAATGCTTGTATTATAGATACTAAGAAATTTTAGGTGCTAGGTTTCAGAGTTGGGGTTTGGGTTAGGATTCAGAACTCTTATAGACAAATATTAGCTAATTGTTAAGTATTAATAAATATATGTGTGATAAATAAAAAATTACTGTTACAGTTGGGAGTGTGCCACAGAATGTATTTGAATATGAATGTGTGTGTGTGTGTGTATGTGTGTGTGTGTGTGTGTGTGTGTGTGTGTGAGAGAGAGAGAGAGAGAGAGAGAGAGAGAGAGAGAGAGAATATCAGAAGACAATTTGTAGGAATTTGTTCTCTCATTTTCAGTGACCCAAACTTAGATCATCAGACATGGAAGTCATGTACTTTAACCTGCTGAATAATCTTGCTGACCCCTAGTGTTTTAATTATTGCAAATATTTTTAAACTTCTTGGGAGACTTCTTTGACCCTTGTATTCTTATGAGTATTTAATCCCCATCTCTGAGATTTTTCTGTAGCCTTCTAGTTATTGAATTCCCTGCAGTCTGAGAACAAATGCTATAATTTTATTTTTTCAAATTATTATGGTATGTTTTGATTTGTAGTAGAGACTTTTTTATGGATGCTTTATGTGACCTTGGTAGGAAGATATTTTCTGGTATTTGGGGTGAAATGTACTTAGACTCAGTTGATTCATGGTGCTTCCAAGTTCAATTATGCCTTTAGTACCTCTGCATCTGTCCATGTCTCATAACAAGGTATTGTGTCTCTTTGCCATCCTCTTCATTTTTCTCTACCTACCTCTATTCTTTTCTTAGATTTACAGGAATTTAGAACTTGTCTATCTTCTTGAAGTAGTGAAGTAGTGAATCCTTTGTCATTATAAATGACCTTATTTACCCTTATTTTTTCTTGTTTTGAAATTTATACTCTGACATTTACATAGTTAGTACATCTCTCTTTTGATTACTGTCAACACATACTTCTTTCTTTTTAAATATTTATTTATTACTTCACTTTACATCTTCATAACAGTGCCCTCTTTCCATTCCTCCCAGTCCTGCCCTCCCACCCTCTACCCCCTAGCCCTTCCATCCCACTCCTCTGGAGTGGAGGGTCCCTATGTAACAGTCCACCGCCCAAGTTCAGCAGTCTTATGAGGGCCAAGAGCATCCTCATACACTGGGGGCCTACAAGGTAGCTCTACTAGGGCAAAGTGTCTCATTGATAGGAAACAAAGGCTGTTGTCCTGTTCCCTTTGGTGCATTGGTTGTAGTATAGTTATCCTGTACTATATGGCTAAAATCCGATTATAAGTGAATAGATGCCATGTGCATCCTTCTGAGTCTAGGTTACCTCACTCAGGATGAGCTTCTCTAGTTCCATCCATTTGGCTGAAAATTGCATGATTTCCTTCTTTCTGATGGCTGAGTAGTATTCCATTGTGTAGATGTACCACAGTTTTTTTTTTAAATCCATTCTTCCGTTGAGGGACATCTGGGTTGTTTCCAGTTTCTAGCTATTACAAATAAGGCTGCTATGAACATAGATGAGGAAACTTCCTTGTGTTTTGGTGAGGAATCATTTGGATGTATACCCAGAAGTGGTATGGCTGGGTCTTCAGGTAGAGTTATTCAAAGTTTTCTAAGATATCACCAGACTGACCTCCATAGTGGTTGCACAAGCCTGCACTCCCACCAGCAATGGAGGAGGGTTCCCCTTTCTCCACACCCTTGCCAGCATGTGCTGTCATATGAGCTTTTGATCTTAGCCATTCTGACAGGTGTAAGTTGGAGTCTCAGAGTCATCTTGAATTGCATTTCTATGACGATTAAGGATGCTGAGCATTTCTTCAAGTGTCTCTCAGCCATTAGGAATTCCTCCTTTGTGAATTCTCTGTTTAGCTCTGTTCCCCATTTTTTTCTTGAGTTCTTTGTAAATTTTGGATATTAGTAACCCTCTGTCAGATGTGGGGTTGGTGAAGATTTTTTTTCCCAATCTGTAGGCTGCCATTTTGTTTGAATGACAGTGTCTTTGCCTTACAGAAGTTTTTCAGCTTCATGAGGTCCCATTTATTGATTGTTGATCTTAGAGCCTGAGCTGTTGGTGTTCTGTTGATCTTAGAGCCTGAGCTGTTGGTGTTCTGTTCAGGAAGTTGTCACCTGTGCCAATGAGTTCAAGGGTTTTCCCCACTTTTTCTTCTAGTAGATTTAGTGTGTCCAGCCTTATGCTACAGTCTTTGATCCACTTGGACTTAAGGTACAAGGTGATAAGTATGGGTCTAATTTCATTCTTTTAGATATCTACAACACATAATTCTTGCTCAACTTTTTACTTTCAGTCTATGTGTGCCTTCATAGTTAAAGTTGATTTTACACTCCATATGTGTAGGTCTGGCTATTGTCCACACTGGTAATACTTGCCTCTTATGTACTTTTAGTGTGTGAGTGTGTGAGACTTGTGTGAGTCATGTATGTGGCATGTGTATGTGAAATGGAATGGGGTGTGTGACATGTTTGAATGATATGTATATGTGTTTGTGAGCATGTGTGTGTTTATGCATGTGTGTATGTATGTCTATGTGTGAGTGTGCAAGTGTGTATATTTGTGTATTGTGCATGTGTGTCTATGCATGAGTGTGTATGTATGTGTATATGTATTTATGTATATGTCTGTGTATGATTGTGTGCATGTGTGTGATATAACCCACACTTTCAAGATATATTTACATCTGGGTGTGGTGGCACATGATTTTAATCCCAGCACTGGGGAGGCAGAGTCAGGTGGATCTCTGTGAGTTTAAAGCCAGTCTGTTCTACAAAGTGAATCCAGGACAGTCAAGGATACATAGAGAAACCCTGTCTCAAAAAAACTAATATATATTTACAGTTTATTTTCAGTCACTTTGGTACAAGTGTTTGCTTTCAGCATGTGACATTTCTAAACAAACTATCAAGTGAAATTAAACCTTTTTAAAATTATTAAACACTTATTTATTAATAACTATATTCACTTATAACAAATATAAACACTTAACTACTAACCCTATGAATGCCTACAACACCTATTACCTACCCACTAAACCTATTGATAACTATCACAACTATTTTCATAACCTTTTAGAAGGACACAGTCTCTGGGGTAGACCCTTTAATGCACTTAGCAGTCTTCTGGAATATCTCAGACATAGATCAATCAGGGTAAATTGGCTATGGGGACTTCACCTTAAATAAAGCTTGAGGCTTTCTTCTCTCTGGGAGACCTCAGCCATCTGTAAGCCAATTTATTTCGTTTGTATCAGCAACTCTGTTGTTCTGCCTCAATCTTTAAAGCTGGCCACAGTTCCGTTCAGGCCACTGTTCAGACAGGTCAAACCCCTCTAGGCAAAAGCTGAGCCACCGGGTTTAGTCCTTGACCTTTTACTGTCTTGCTGAGGCTTCTTTTGCTCACCCAGTTTCTTTCTACCTCAGGGAGATCACCAGCACTTTCTCCGTCAGAGGATACAAACTACTCATTGTCCTTTCTAGCGTGTGGACTAGCTAGCACTGGAGCTCTCTAGCATGAGGCTCTCTAGCATGGGACACCTGGGCTCCTTCCACTTGTACTTAAATAGGATCTCTCCTTGTTCCACCTGGCTTCAGCTTAATCTGGGCTCTGCCTACTTAGCAGCTGTAAACAATGCCAGGCACTAAACCTTGTGTTTAGTCCATAGAGTCTCTCCATGTTTCACCTGACTTCATCCTTGTTTTTAGTCCATAAACTGATAAGCTAATTGCTCACAGCCAAGTTGATCTTCATGCCCTGGATTAAGAGACTGTATCAGAGACCCCCAGATATTACTAAATCTAATTTATATTAATCTAACTCCTTACAATAAAGTTCACTAATTTTTGCCTCAACCATGTCCTGTCTGTCAATGAACCCATCACAGACATTACTTGTTTCTGTTGCTGTAGTTTTATTTCCAAAATTTAAATTTTTAAAACTGAATTTCTTTATAATTTTAAATATTTTAATTGTAATACACTTATGCCATTTTACCTCCTTTTCCTCCCTCCAGATCTTTCTTCCTTCCATCCCTTGAACCTCTCCCAAAACACCCAAATCTAAAGTTGATAGCCACACACCTCAACAAGGAAACCTCTCTTTACAGCACAGTGAAACAAACAGAGAAAACCACTATTGAACACAATGCAGAGAGCAACCCTGTTTCTTTTTATTTCCTAGAATTTTATCTTCTGTGTTTGAACTTCCCATCTACACTTAGACATTGCCTCCTTCATTCCCAAGTGCCTTTAGGATATTAAACGGAGTTGTTCTCAATTATTTTGGTTTAATAATTCCAACATCCCAGACACATAGCCTCTGATTCTGATACTTATTCTGTTTCTTCCACCTGTTTCTCTTTACAATGTGCCCAGCCACCTTTCTTGAAGCTGAAGTATTCTGCACTGAGCACACTGGTGTGTTCACAGGTGTGCCAGCAAGCTATGGAGAAGCCTCTGCCATGACAGCATTCTTCACCTTGACCATCCTGGGCACCTGCTCTCACTACTCGTCTCTCACTCTGGGCCAAGACAGGCTCTGTGGCTGCAGTTGGACATTGCTCTTCCCTGATAGAGAGCAACAAGAACTGGAGACCCATTTCCCTTTTCCCATATTGAAGGCTAGACAGCCCTGAGGAGAGCTGTTTTCCTTCTCCCAGGTCCAATGCCATGCTGTAAATATCTTAGTGTTTTAAAAAGTTATTCTTAGTAAGCATTTTCTGGGTTTACTTCAAAATTGCCACTTTTCCCTCCAACTGACACATACATATTATGTTCTTTGATCTTGAAAGTAAAAGTCACAACAGTGTGTGTGTGCCTCCCTAAGACTGGGCTTAGACTGAGCTTCTAAGAAGTCATGAGAGATGACTCAGGCTTCCTTCCCAGAGCCAGGAACCTTGAGGTTCCTGTCAGAGGGCTATGTCTGTCCCTGTCTTTCTGGTTTGGGAAGAACACTGTGCTGTGACTTCAGATCTCTTACAGACTGATCAGTTTTTGGTTTGCTTGGCTGTTTTCTTCTTAGATTCTGGAATGGTCAATTCTCAGTTGCTTGTATTTTGCACTGCAAATTGGAAACTTCATTTTTCTTTTTAACTGTAAAATCCTTGAAATACTGTTGATGATGTGAAAGCTGACAGCTAACTTTGAGTTTCTTGATATTATTTTCCCTGTCTTGATACAAATTTGGCAGAGCCCACTAGGGAAACCAAACCAAGCCAAATGCATAAATAACAAACAAACAAAAATACATAAAGCTAGAAAGTCAAGTGATGGGTGAAGCAAAACCCATCCAAAATTCACAATAGGGGATGGTCCAGTTGGCCTGAAAGTTCCCCAATGTTTTTGCAAAAAACATGTAGAAAAAACTGAATGGGGATTAATTTAATACCCGTGCCTTGTTGCACTTAATTCAAAAACATTTTTCTTAAACATGAGTCAATCACAATTCTTTTATTAAAATGTAGGAGTGATTTTTTAAAAATTTGCATCCTAAGGCGTCTATGGATCATCCTCCATCTGAATTCTCAGAGGATGTGGATCCTTGCCTTGAGGGAGTTGTTGATCTTTTTCCTGAGAGGGAGTTGGTTCTGCATTCTGAGTCATCAAAGATCTGCTTTTGTGCTTGCATGGTGCCTATGCCTTCTCTGTGTCAAGAGAGATAAGGAGGTGAGCAGATACTGAGGCAGGAGCTCGGGAGGGTCCAGGAATCAAGCTTTTACAAGCACAGCTCCAGGGAACTGGCTCAGTTCACTAGCCCAGCATTCGTCCTTCAGTGGATAATGCCTTCGATGATAACCTAAACACCTTCTACTTGACCCTGTGTCTTAAGGATTCCTCTACTTTTACAGTGCCATACCAGAGATCAAGTCTGCAGTACCCACAGAAAACAGACTAAATCCAAACCACAGCAGAAAATGATTTGATTGGGAAAAGTAAAAAATAAATAAATAAATAAATAATAAAATAAATCAAAATACTACAGTGATTCCTGGTCTGTATTCTATTCGTTATTACGTGTTTTCTAGGCCTGGACCAAGAACACTGTTTCTTTTATTTACTCAGTAGAAAAGCTGAGCCAAAAACTGCCACATATGGTCAAATAATTCATTTCTTAAACTAGAAAAATTAGTTGTGTGAGACACTCCCCCTCCTATGTTTTTATTTAAATGAATGAATGTCATTCGTTTTATTGTTTCTTGATATGATTTTTGCTGTGGGAGAAAAAGAAAACACACATTAGGGAAATGTGTGCCAAAGCATTATAAAAAGGGAGGCATTCACAGATGGATTCACCAATGGGAAAGGAAAGAAGATTAAAAAATATGGAAAATTCTTTCTATAGACTAAAGGATTTACATGTAAAACAAAAGTTAATAAGCAAAAAGTTGAACTTCAGCCTATGAATACATGCTGTAAAAAATGTAAAGCCCTAGAATTTAAATTGTGTTTATTATAAATATAATTCCAATAGGTGTATCTCAGGCTATAGAACAGGTATGAAAAAATGCCCTTGAATGTCTTAGTTGATAAGTCAAACTAAAATGTAAAATGTGTGTGTGTGTGTGTGTGTGTGTGTGTGTGTGTGTGTGTGTGTGGTGGAGGTATGAGGGTTTGCATGTGGTGTGTGTGTGGGACCAGAGGTTAAAGTTAGGTATCACACTCACCCTAGTTTTTGAGACAGGGAACCAGAGATTAGGGAAGTATGTTGCAAAAAGATGTCTTTTGGACATGACATTCAGGAACACACTACAGCTATGGGTACTCATGTTGACCTTGGGGCCAGCTCTCCTTCCTGCCATTGGTGGCAAGGGGGAAGAGGGGTGGGCATCTCTCCCTTGACTAGGTCACTGCACAGCAGACAAATTACAAGGCCCAGGCTCACATCCTTACCCATGCCCCCACCATCAGGGTCAGCTCTACTGTCCTGCTGAGGCAAGGTGAAGGGCCATCTCTCCCAAGTGCTACAGCTAGTGAGGGGCAGAGTCAGGGCTAGGCCTCCCACCTGCTTCAGGTGGGAGAGGCAAAGGAGGAGGAGGGTAACTTTCTCTTGTCCATGCCAGCACACTGGAGATGAGTGATAAGATCAGGTCTCCCATGCTCTTATCCTCAGAGCTGGCTTGCCTTTCATGCTGGCAATGTACCAGCTGCTCTACAGATGGCTAGGGGTGTCATCAACTCTCCTGGTCTCATGCCACTAGGGCCAGTTCTCCCACAGTGCCGAAATGAGGGCAGTAGGGCAAGTTCTGCACAGCCCTCAAACATCAACATTTCCCTGGTTAGCAGCCCAGACCAGGGACATCCAACTGGCCTTCAGAGCCATGGACACAGACATGGCCCCCAGTGGCAGCATAGGCCATGACCTCAACTGTGATCCCAGGTTACATCATTAACTACTCTCATCAGACTGTCACTTCCTACCCTTGAGTCTCCAGTTCTGCCTTTCTTCATGGTGCCCACATCCTTCTGTTCCTCTATCATTTTCCCACACTCACTTGCTCTTCATAGAGGCACCCAAGGTCTCTGAGTATCTGGGTCATCTCAGGAGTGGTTTCAGGAGTGCTATACATAGTTTGTTCATTATGGCACCTGGCATGGGTCATCTCAGGCATGATTTTCCTCCCCAGGCCTGCTCAGTGCCTGACTGATGGTCATCTCAGGTTTGCTCCTCACCAGGCCCAAATGGTCTCTTGTGAAGGTTGTGTGTGTTCAGCTTGCTCTTGCCTGCAGTTCCAGGCAGGATTCTTCTAGTCTCCAGCTTACTCCACATCCATGCCCTGGGAGCCCTGGTACTAGACTGGTGGTAGTTTCAGTCTCTTTCTCTCTCTCTCTTTTTTCAGGAAATGTTAGGCTACTAATCATTCAGATGTTCATAGGTGAGAACAATGAACATAGACATAGCCTCTCTCCTGTCTGCCACCTAGACATAGATGTGACACAGCAGCCATGTCTGCATAGCTTCTAGAGGCAGGGCAAGCCTCCCCTTTCAGCTATAATGTGAGTGGTCTGGAGTAACCAATTTGACCACTGAGGCAGCCTCAGGCTCTCCTGCAATTTTCTTCATATTTTATTTACTAGTTGCATATATTGTTGTGGAGAAGGATGGGGTCAACACACCTATTACTCTCCAGTGAAAATGCTATGCCTGCCAGGCCATCCATTGCTGTTACAAAGCATACCAGCTCTGTTGTGTGGTTGGTTTCTTTGTTATGGAAACCAGGGCTTATCTCTTCCTTCTGCCACAGGTTTCAGTGCAGATTCATTCCCACCTGCTCTCTTGATTACAGACTCCACAGGGCTACCATGAACATTTATCAAGGCTTAGAATGACTAGAATGATGTCTTTCAGCTTTGCTTTCAAGTCTCTGGGCCTCTACATTAAGACTGAGAAAGCCCTACATACTTCAGAGAATAATTAGCACATACCTGTGCATGTGGCATGTGACCTTGAATTGGTAAAAGCTTTGGAGGACATTTTTTTTTTTTTTATAAATACTTTATTTTTTTTTCTTCAAGTTACATCTCAGTAACAAACCCCTCCCTATTCCCCCTTCCTAACCCGCCCTTCCCCCCTCTTCCCTCCAGAGGTTTCCCCTTTCAGTCCAACAGCTGGTTCCTTCTCTTAAAACAGTAAGTATTATACAAAACAATAGATATAAATATGCCACATTTATGAGAGTAAATTGGCCCAGTATACCTTCCCAATGTTCAGTTTATACCTATTTGGCCCCTGACTTTAACATTCTACTATCTACCCAACAACATGAGTTTAAAGGTCTATGTGTGACTCAACATTCTTACTATCTTGCAACACACTTTTAAGAGTATCTTCTTAGATCTATAACACCCTCTTGATTCCTAAACAGTTCAAAATTTAACTATAAGATTCTATCTGTCTATTCTTCAACCACCTCAGAGACCTGAGAGGGATAAATATATTTGCTTATATAGGAAGTGCAGAGCCTGCAGCTTCCAAAACTAAGAAAGAACATACCAATAACTGCCTGGACAGTTCCCATTTTCTCTCCATACATTCCAGCATCAATCTTCAGGCTTTGGGTCCTGTTTCTCTGACAGACATTTGTTGTAGAGCAGGGATTATGAAGGACTTACCTACCCTGTCTTGGCAGAGTTAGGCTGTCGACTTCCCTGCTACCAAGTTTTGTCCTTTTTGGACAGCAGTCTGTCTGCAGTTGGTGCAAGGGGTTTTTTCATGCCAAGAGAAAGGCTTGCCACTAGTTCAACCATCTTACAGTGGAGGTTCTTCGATGCTTGTCTTCTACTTGGAGTAGAATAGGGGATGCTGTCAGGTGCTGATATGTCTCGATATCAAAAAAAAAATCTTGATTTAAGATAACATCTTTGAATGCCATATTCTGCAGATCTCTAGGGGTTTTTGAAGATGCCTTAACCATCTCTTGTATTTAGATAAGTAAATGTTGCTTCTCTCTTAGCAACTTGATTACTGGGTAGTTTAGAGAATATCTGTGATAGACTGTCATAGTAGCTAACAAAGTGACATGTTTGCATGACTAGGAGTTTGTTTTAACTATCCTAGACCGTTTTAGACGGTTGGTATCAAGAGGTCAGAGCTTCACATTTTATTTTTAAGTATCTCTAGGTATGATACCATTGGGAAGCATTATCTTTAAATTTGTATCAATATACAAAGATAACACAGTCAGAGTTAAAAGAGGAAGTGGAGAACCAAGGGAAGACAACAGGAACTACGGATGTGAGTATCAACAATAGGATGCAAGAGATGGAAGACAGGATCTCAGGCATGGAAGATTCAGTGGAAGAAATCAGTACAACATCCAAAGAAAATGAGAAGGCTAAAAAATCTCTCACCCACAACATCCAAGAAATCAAGGACTCATTGAAAAGACGGAACCTAAGAATTATAGGTATAGAGGAAAGAGAAGACTCCCGACTCCAAGGTCCAGGAAATATCTTCAACAAAATCATAGAGGAAAACTTCCCAAACCTGAAAAAAAGAGATGCCAATAAAAATCCAAGAGGCATACAGAACACCAAACAGATTAGACCAGAAAAGAAACTCCTCTCGCCACATAATAATTGAAACCCCAAATGTACAGAACAAAGAAAGAATATTAAAAGCTGTAAGAGAAAAAGGTCAAGTCACATTCAATGGCAGACCCATCAGAATTACACCTGACTTCTCCCCAGAAACGATAAAAGCTAGAAGGGCCTGGTCAGATATACTACAAGTCCTAAGAGATCATAGATGCCCAGCCAGACTACTTTACCCAGCAAAACTCTCTATCAACATAGATGGAGAAAACAAGATATTCCATGACAAAATTAAATTTAAACAATATCTACCCACAAACCCAGCCCTACAGAAAATCCTAGAAGGAAAATCCCAACCCAGAGAAGAAAACTCCACCCAAGAAAACAAAGGGAATAGAAAACCCATCAGCAACTAAACCAAAAGAGGAACAGAACCACCGCCTATACCAAACTAATGGGAAATAACAACCCCAGGTCACTAATATCCATCAACATCAATGGACTCAACTCCCCAATAAAAAGACATAGGTTTACAGAGTGGATCCGCAAGCAAGACCCTTCCTTATGCTGTATACAAGAGACACATCTAACTACAAAAGATAGACACTGCCTCAGAGTAAAGGGCTGGGAAAAGGTTTTCCAAGCAAATGGCCCCAGGAAGCAAGCTGGAGTAGCCATCCTAATATCAAACAAAACAGACTTCCAACTGAAGTTAATGAAGAAAGACAAAGAAGGGCACTATATACTCATTAAAGGGAATATTCATCAAGAGGAAATTTCAATACTGAACATCTATGCCCCAAATAAAAAGGCACCTACTTTCGTAAAAGAAACACTTCTAAAACTTAAAGCGCACGTCGATCACAACACATTAGTAGTGGGAGACTTCAACACCCCATTCACAACAAAGGACAGATCATCAAGACAGAAGACAAACAGAGAAATATTGAGTCTAACAGAGATCATGAAACAAATGGACCTAACAGATATCTACAGAACGTTTCACCCAAACACAAAGGAATACACCTTTTTCTCAGCACCCCACGGAACCTTCTCCAAAATCGACCACATAATTGTTCACAAAGATAGTCTTAGTAGATACAAGAAAAGTGAAATAACACCTTGTATCTTATCAGACCACCACGGAATAAAGCTGGTCTTCAACAGTAAAAGAATCAACAGAAAGCCTACACACACATGGAAATTGAACAGCTCCTTACTGGATGACCTCTGGGTCAGGGAAGAAATAAGGAAGGAAATCAAAGACTTCTTAAAATCCAACGACAATGAAGACACAACATACCCAAACCTATGGGATACATTGAAAGCTGTGCTACGAGGAAAGTTCATAGCACTAAGTGCTTTCAAAAAGAAAATTGTGACAGCTCATATTAGGGAACTAACAGCTAAGCTGGGTGAATTGGAAAAAAAAGAAACAAACACTCCCAAGAAGAGCAGAAGACAGGAAATCATCAAACTTAGAGCTGAAATCAACAACTTAGAATCAAAAAGAACTATACAAAGAATCAATGAAACCAAGAGTTGGTTCTTTGAGAAAATCAACAAAATAGACAGACCCCTAGCCAAATTAACTAAAAGGCAAAGGGAAAGAACACAAATCAACAAAATCAGAAATGAAAAGGGAGAAATAACAACAGACATTGAGGAGATCCAGAAAATATTCGGACATTACTTTAAAAATCTATATTCCACTAAATTTGAAAACCTAAGCGAAATGGACAATTTCCTCGATAAATTCCACCTACCAAAACTAAATCAAAATCAGATTAACAGCTTAAACAGCCCAATAACACCTAAGGAAATAGAAACAGTCATTAATAATCTCCCAACCAAAAAAAGCCCAGGGCCAGATGGCTTAGCACGGAATTCTACCGGACCTTCAAAGAGGAACTAACACCATTACTTTTCAAACTCTTCCACCACATAGAAACAGAAAGATCACTGCCAAACTCATTCTATGAGGCCACTGTCATTCTGATTCCTAAACCACACAAAGACCCAACAAAGAAAGAGAACTTCAGACCAAACTCCCTCATGAACATAGATGCAAAAATACTTAATAAAATACTAGCAAACCGAATTCAAGAACACATCAAAAGTTTCATACACCATGATCAAGTAGGCTTCATCCCTGGAATGCAGGGATGGTTCAATATACGAAAGTCTATCAATGTAATTCACCACATAAACAAGATGAAAGAAAAAACCACATGATAATCTCGCTAGATGCAGAAAAAGCATTTGACAAAATCCAACACCCCTTCATGCTAAAAGTTCTGGAGAGAACGGGCATACATGGAGGACATTTTTCTGGTGAGTGTTAACATGCAACTTGAGCTTGTAAGAGTCTTGATGACCTGTACAAGCCAACACAGCTACCAAATCTTGAAAAGCTGTGCTCATTTCTGTATGTGGATAGTGATGATGGATCTTTCCTCCATTGGTTCTGAGACAGGAGCATGCCTGTGCCTCTTCTTTCCTTGCTAAAATCTGGCATATTTATAGCTGTGTGTGCAATTAGCTCTCCAACATGGAAAGATGTAATTTCAAAGCTTAAGATGCTCCTAATGCTAGACTGAAATGGATAGTTAGTCTCTTTCAATTTTGTACAATCTAACAAACAGATGAAGTTTAATCTGTCATGCTGTCAGTCATGTTTCTAAACTTAGTCACTATACCTCTCTTCCTCAGTAATAATAATAGTGAAATGTTAAAACTGATGACTTGTAAAGTAATTTGGTTTATTGATGTTTTCCAGGATTTCAAGCCCACTATATTTTACATGAATTCTAGACTGTTGGATTATCATGATTATGACACAATTCAAATGTATCTTTTTTAAATCTCAGTCCCTCCATCTGGGTTTTATACTTTCTTTACTGCAAATATGTTTAGTAAGAGAGAATGGCAATTTTGGAATTGTCTTTATCAGATTGGTCAGTGGGAAAGTCTGTGGGAGCATTTTCATGGATAATAATTGATGGAGGAGTGCCTAGCACACTGGGGGCAGTACCACCCCTGGGCAGGTGGTTCTAGATTATATAAGAAAGCAAGTTGAGCAAGCCAATTGGAGCCAGATAGTAAGCAGCACTCCTTCATAACCTCTGCTTCAAATTCTGCCTTCAGGTTCCTGACTTAAATTCCTGCCTTTGCTTTGTTCAATGAATGGGATGGAAAATCTAAGCCAAATAAATTCATTCTTCCTTACGTTGGTTTTTGTAATGGTATTATCACAATGATACAAAGCAGACTTCATACTTAATGAAGAACTTCAGGTTAAAATTCAACAACTCTTTGGGTTTAAAAATGCCTTTGTATTGTCTTATTCTTTAATGATTCTTATCAGTCTTTTAGTGTACCTGTAAACTTATGTAATTATCATTTTAATCCAGTTTTGGAGGATTTCCATCACTTTTACATATTCCCTTTTCTTCTAGGTATGCTCTATTCTTTTAGTCCTAGGTAGCCTCTGTTAGGCTTTCTTAGTCTAAATATGCCATTTATAGATACTTTATATAAATAGAAGTATGTACTTTGCTTTCATCTTCATTAGTTGATGACCATTTGGTTGTTTCTACTCTATTAGAAGTAAAATTGTACCATTCTGTATTGCCACCTGCATTGTGTAGTAATAACTATGTTTGCCTTTTGGAGAAATGGTACAGTGTTTCCTGCATAAGTTGCCTATTCTCTCTTTATTACCAGCATTGTGTAAGGGCTGTACAGTCCCCATAGCTAGCTTCTATCCTCCCTTCCTTTGTTTCCTCACCCTTTGTTCCTGCCCTCCTTCCTTTGCCCCTTTCTTCTGCTTTCTTCCTTTTCTGTGCTGGGCTTTCAACCCATAGCCACAGATATCTGTAGTTTACCACTGAACTACTGGCTACCGCTTCTTTTCGAAAATAACCATCCTGGTGGATGCAGTGTGTTATCTTATGCCAGTTTTATTTAGTGATTTTCTGCTTAGTAATGATGTTGAACATTGTTTTATATACTTTTTCAGTTATTCACTAAAGATAATGAAATGTCAATTTATATATTTTGTCTATTTTAAAATTGGGTTGTGTTTTTATTTTGTTATATAAATTTATTGTATGTTACCTGGCAAAGTGAACTGAAGTCTGGATGTGAGAGGAAATATCTGTATATTCTGAAATTTTTGTTTTTAACATATAAATAAACCCTTTCAAAAGGAGAAAAAAAAAATTCAAGGTTTACAGTTTTATGTGAAATATATTGCATGTAATTTTTCAAGCTTCTTCATTTAAAAGTTTAAGAAAAACTTAAATATATCACTTAGAAAAAACTTTTCTAAGAAATACATTTTTCACAACTTGAAAGAATAGGTAGGTGCATATAAATCGTATTTGACAGTTGTTTAAATTATGTGTAATACAGGTGCAGGTAGTTGTCTATGGGATTGCTAAGTTTATTCCATGACACAAACAAAGAATTTAATGACCTGGAGACAGAAGGCCACATTGTGGAGAAAAGGAAAGCAACAGCTGTATACACTTGGGACAAGAGAAGCCTAAGGGCAGGGATCCTTAGGATGCTGGCTTGGGTATGTTATAAACCCTGGGTCCTCCTCTACTCTGTTCGTGCTGTCTAGATAACTACCCCTATATCATTCCACTCTTTCTCCTCATAGAGTCCTCTGGGAACAAGAACCAGCCATCTTGGGGAGGAGGATATAACTTACCATGGACATAACCATTCCCTAGTCTCACAGTGCTGGCCTGTAAAAGAAAGCCAGCTAAGCATGGGGCGGGAAATGAGATAGAAGACAGCATTTCTTTATGGTTTCTGTTTCAAGTTCCTGCTTGAGTTTCTGACTTGATTTTCCTTAAAATGATGGACTGTGATCCAGACATGTACACTAAATAAATATTTTCCTTTTCTTCTCAGTCCCTGCCTGCCTATGTTCCTCTAACTCCTCTTTCCTATTACTTTACATTCCTGGAAAAAGCATGTAGAATCCTCTTTTTTCTGTCCTTGCCAGCATTTGTCACTTTTTGGCTTTTGTTAATAGACATTGTGAGAGGGGTGAGACAATTACCTGTAGCTTTGATTATCATTCCTTAATGATTACATGTTTGTTGTTGTTGTTTTATAAACTGTGGCTGCATTTAAGTTGTGTCTATTCTGATCACTTGAGTGTTTCTAGTTGTTATTTTGTGGTTTGAGTTCTTTATATATTTTGCATAGAAATCCTGCTAAATGAGCAATCTGAAAACATTTTCTCCAGTTCTGCAGATTGCTTCTTCACTTTCTTGTTTCCTTTGCTATGCAGTTTTGAATTATTCTGCTTATCAAGACTTATCAAACACACACACACACACACACACACACACACACACACACACACACACA
>CAJQZJ010027747.1:20769-33958 GCA_907164525.1 Lophiomys imhausi | reverse complement strand
ACACACACACACACACACACACACACACACACACACACACACACACACAGGTCGAGGAGGGGACTAAGCATGGTAGAATATGTTCCCTTTAATCTCTGCAATCAGAAGGTAGAGTCAGTAGAATCAGAAATTCAGTGTCATCCTTAGCTATATTAGCTACATCCTTAGCAAGTTCATGGCCAGAGTTCTAGTTTCTCTCTGTTTCTGTGACAAATATCATGGCCACTGCAACTTATGTTACAATCCACTACTAAGAGAAGTAGAGCAGAGACTTGAAGCAAAAAGTAGAAGCCTTCTTCCAGCTTCACGCTTAGCTAGCTTTCTTACCCAACCCAGGATCACCAGCCAGGGAATGGTGTGTTTCAAGTAGATTGACCCGCCAACAATTGTTATGCTCACAGACGGATCTGATATGGGCAGTCCCTTAGTTGAACCCCCCTTCCAGATGATTCCAGGCTTTGTCAAGTTGACTGTTAAAACTAAACAGGACAACCAGTTCATGTTGCAAAAGACTGTTTCAAAAAACAAAGGAGGGACAAGGAAGGAAGGAGGGAAGGAAGGAAGGAAAGAAGAAATGAGAAAAGGAAGGGAGGGAGGGGAGGAAGGGAGGAGGGAGGAAAATACATAATCAGGTTTTAAAAATTATGCACTTTGAGAAATGACTCTGAAGGCATTTTTTTCCAAAAGGCATTGATAACAGTGGGACAGATTTCATGTAATCATTTGCTATTCATAAGCTTGCCTCCAGAGACATAAGAAGGAACTAAGTCTATAATGCTGGACTTGAAGAGGAAGATGAAGGTTCATAATCAGTTGCTTCAGATTTTTTTTTAATGTAAATACTCATTTATTTCATTTTAGCTTCAGATAATTTTTAATTCAGATGTCTTTAATTCAGATAATTCAGAATTGAATCTGAATTATCTCAGGAGGCTGTTATTCTTCAGATTTCCAGAACCTTCACATGTTCTCAAGCCTAAATCTGCATAAGAAGTTCAAGTATGTGTATTTGCTCAAACTGAAAATGTAGTAACTGTTTATCTACTTTACATAAATGTGGGTCAGGTGGAGTATGACGTGTAAATCTCACTGTAAGAATTATCAGAAAAACCCCTTCTCAAGGCTCAGTCCTCTGGAGAGGCAGCAGTTTTCATTCTGATCAGAAATTCTTTAAATTCTTTATTCCAGACCCACCTCTTCTGGGATTTTGATCATCTTTATAGAAAATTTTTTTAAATATGTTTTATTGTTACAAATGTGGCTTTAACTCTCATTTAAATCTTTTCAACCCCTATAAATTGTCTTTAGAAAACACTCAGAATATTGAAAATTAACTCTATTTTGAAGAATGATATGCGCCTAATTTCAATAGTGGTACTTGTAGTTTAACATTGTCAAACAATATTTTCATTATATTGATTGAAATGACCTCAAATAAATAGACTCTTGTGTTATGGACAGGATAAATCCTCTAATTTGAATAAATATTAAGTTAACCCTCCAGTAAATTGAGTTTATGTTCATAATGATCTAATAAAACTCACTGCAGAATTACAATAGAACAACCTTTATTTCAGTATAATAGCAAACAATTCAAATTAGAATTGAATGTGTGTATATTTCAGAAGAATTAAAATCATTTACATTTAAGAAAACAATTAAGTGCAGCCTCTATCTCTTTAATATGGAAACATTTTCAAACAGGGAGATAAGTATAAGCATTTGTATCCAAGGAAGAAAACAGTGCTGAATAGTATTCATCACTGCAGAGCACCGGAAGCTGTCAGGGCACAGTTGGTAGCTGGGATAGAGAGGAGACTCTCAGAGATGATGTCCCTGAAGGTCTCATTAGGTTTCCTGTGCTGGGAGACAAAACTCAATGCACATAATTATCTATTGTGTAGTAATCTTTTGATTTGAATATTGCTTTTGTTTGGGTTTAATTATTCCCAGGAAATGAGAAGCTTCATTTTATCTTTATGATTGTATTAGGTGATCACCAGGCAAAACCACCAGTGTTTCAGAAGAACTGAAAAGTTGGGTGTCAAATTGGACCTGGTGAGAAAATCTGTTCTTTTGATTTCAGTGTTGTTAGCCTCTTCCTGATTCTTCCACTCCCCTACCCTCCTTCCCTTTCCATCCCCCTCTCCCCATTGAGTGGGTGATTCCTGTGTTTTGATCATTTGTTGAAAGTTGGAAAATGCAGCTCTGTGATCCCCATATTAATGGAGAGAGATTAGGAAAAAAATCTATAAATGCTTTTATAAGTCAATGAAACTCTCCTTGTTTTTAAATTCTCACCGAACTACTTGAATCAAAAAATAAACAACAGCAATATCCTCCTCTGTGCATATGTGAGGGCAAGTACAAGAAACAATGAAGCTTCCAGATTGCTGATAAAGCCAATCAATTCTCCATAAGATTCTCAATGAAGTCCTCTAGAGTCCTGAGCTGAGCGAAACAAGGGAGACTAATGTCTCCATGGACTTATAAAAACCCATCATGGAGGCAGTTTCCTGCATGGGGTGTTCTGAGCTTGCCTTCTTAGCACCATCTTTGGTTCAGCTTTGAACACAGTGAGTGGCCGGTTTCCAGATGCTACTTATTCCAGGATCCAGGACCCCCTGTGGACTGCCTTTTCCAACTTGTGGTCATGCAAAAGCCAGTCCATCCCTAACAGAGGCCAGGCTTTTGTTCTAGGGGAGCCTTTGCATAGGGGACATCTTATCAAAGGCCCCTCTAATCCATTCGATCCCAGGACATTATAAAGTTGGAATGCCGACTTATATTCCTGGGATTCCAGCAAAGACTGGAAAGATGGGATCTTCTGATCTAAAATTGATCCCCAGACACCTCTTGGAAGTCTGGTACAAAATTTGTCTAAATTGGGATCGTCTCAGAATTTATAACAAAATGCCTAGCCCTATTCTGCTCTGTAGCCTGGCCACAGTATATTT
This sequence comes from Lophiomys imhausi, assembly GCA_907164525.1. Lineage (NCBI taxonomy): Eukaryota > Metazoa > Chordata > Mammalia > Rodentia > Muridae > Lophiomys > Lophiomys imhausi. The sequence goes on along the minus strand of CAJQZJ010027747.1, from coordinate 31,001 downwards.
TAGATAACCAATCTAGATGGCTGCCAGAGAGCACACTAGATTTTAACATTCTTCCAGATCTTGAAATTTTTTGCCAGTGTATGAGCAAATGAACTAAGTTTCCTTATGTCCAGGTTTTCTGGGAACTGTACTCCTGCCCCAACCTCTGTAGCCAATGTTCAATGGCCCAAGTCTTGTTGGCTAGGGTTTCAAAACCCCCAAAGGCTCTTTTACTTGGGTATATAGACCTATATGAACTATCTGCCATGACTGAGCTATCTGAATCCCTGGCTTTCTCACCTCTTCCTTGATTCTGGAGTTCTCTTTCCCCTCCTCAGAAACACTGGCCAAAGACCAATCTCCCCCCACTTATTCACTCTTCCTTCCTCTATCCCTCCTCCAACTGCTCCTCATCCCACAACCCCTGAACCCACACCCTGGTCTCCATCCTCTCATTGGCCTGGACTCAGCGACCCTCATCACTCTTGCTGAGCCTAGGGTAACGCTGCAGATAGTGGGTAAGTCCATCTCATTCCTGATGGACACGGAGGCTATCCACTATGTTCTAACTCAGTTGGGTCCCACAGTTCCATCACAAACTTCTGTCATGGGGGTGGAGGGAACCCCCTCTTTCCCACCTAGGACTCTGCCACTCACCTGCATTCTTGCAGGACTATTTTTCACACTCTTTTCTAGACATGCCTGTCTGCCCAGTCCCTCTACTCGGCCACGATATCCTCAGCCATTTTAGGGTCACCCTTTCCCTGGCTCCCATATCCTCTCCTGACTCCCCTTTACTTCTTTCCCTGCTTGACTCACGGATCCCCACCCCAGACTGCCCTATCCCTACCCTCCCAGATCCGGTTGACCCTTGAGTATGGGGCATCTCCACACTGGTAATTGCTATATATCACCAGCCAGTCCTCATCCACCTTAAGAACTCCTCCTCCTTCCCCCCGAGACCCCAGTTTACCATCTCTGAAACCCATCGTCGTGGTCTTAAGCCTATCATTACCTGCCTTCTATCTCAGGGACTCCTACTTCCTACTGACTCACCTTGCAACACTACTATACTTCCAGTGCGTAAACCTGGTGCCTATCACTTAGTACAAGATCTCTACCTTATTAATGAAGCAGTCATCCCAACTCACCCTGTAGTTAGTAATGCTTACACTCTCCTTTCTAACACCCCTCCTACAACCTCCCACTTCACAGTCCTGGACTTAAAGGATGCCTTTTTTTAACTGTCCCCCTCCATCCTGACTCATATTTCCTCTACCTTCACCTGGGAGGACTCTGATAAATGCGTTGCAAGACAGCTAACATGGATTAGGCTTCCGGGATAGCCCTCACTTTTTTGGCCAAGTCTTGGCTAGGGACCTCTCTTCCTTAGATCTTAACCTAGCACACTACTTTATTATGTAGACACCCTACTTTGTAGCTCTTCCCTATCTCTGTCCAAACAAAACACTGCTTCACTACTAAACTGCCTTTGCTCCCTGGGCTATCCTGTCTCCCCTTCTAAAGCTCAGCTATGTTCTCCTACTGCTGCATATTTAGGCATTTGTCTCAGCCTGGGATTTAAGAGCCTTACATCTGACCAAGTGCAGTCCCTGAAGGACTTATAGGCTCCAACTTCAGTAGACCAGATTCTTTCATTTCTGGACCTGGTGAAGTTCTTCAGGCATTGGATCCCCAATTTTGCTATTGTGGCTAAGCCACTATACCAGGCGGCCAGAGAGACGCCCACAGGGCCATTCACCAATCCTGCCATGGTTCACTGCCACTTCTCTCTACTTTGGGATGTACTCTTAACTGCCCCTGCCCGACCTTACCTGACCACACCCTTCCTTACAATCTCTTCACAGATTGCGGTGGCCACAGGTGTTTTAGCTCAACTTGTTGGACCCTCCCATTGGGCTGTAGTTTTTTGTCCAAACAGCTAGATCCCATTGTATGTGGATGGCAGCCATGCCTGAGAGTCCTGGCAGCAGCTTCAGAACTTACTGGAGAAGCTCTCAAAATCACCCTCTTCTAGCCTATCATGGTATACTGCACCCATCGCTTCTCAGACCTTCTAAGTCATTCCTCTCTCTTCCTCCTCGGACCCTCACAGGTCCAAGCCTTTCACCTTCTGCTAGGTAATCCCCAAATCACCCTACCTTCCAGTCCTGCCCTAAACCCTGCTACCCTCCTCCCCATCCCATATCCCTCTGTCACCTCTTCTCATTCCTGCCCAGAAGCTGTGGAGCCCCTACACTTACACCTGCCTGGCCTTCTAGATTAACCTCTCACCAATCCCCAGCTCACCCTCTTTGTAGATGGGAGTTCTCCCATAGATAGCTCAGGAAACTGCCAGATGGCCCATGCTGTGGTTACCTCCACAAAAATGGTTGAGGCAAACTGCCTCCCAATGGGGGGACCTCTTCACAGAATGCTGAGTTAATTGCTTTAACCAGGGCCCTCCAAATAGCCAAGGACGAATGAACTAGCATATACACTGATTCTAAGTATTCTTTCTTAATAGCTCCTACTCACTCTACACTTTGGAAAGAGAGGGGCTTTCTTACTACCAAGGGCATGCCCATTGTTAATGGGCCCCTTAGAGCCAAAATTTAGAGACTCTCCAACTCTCAGCAGAGGTGTCTATAATTCATTGCTGGGGGCACTAGACCTCCATGGACCCAGTGGCTCTGGGTACTGCCAGAGCTGACTCAGTAGCCTGGGGTTTAGCTTCTAGCTGCTCCAAACCCATGAGAAATATCCTCTTCCTGATGCCCTCCTACAAACCTCAATACCAGATGGAGGAGAACAACCAGCTCCTTAGCAAAGGGGCCACACAAGCAGAAGATGGGTGGCTTTACCTATACAACCATCTTGCTCTTCCCCAGAACCAGGTGCCTTCCATCATCTCTGATATCCACCAGAGCCTACACATAGCTCCAAAGCTCTATTCAAATTCTTACATCCCCTCTTGGGTCCCACTAACCTCCAAGCCCATATTTCACAAGTCCACGCTTCCTGCAAGATGTGTGGCAAAGCCAACCTGCAGTGGGCTCTCCAATTATGTCAGTTTCTGCACCAGCTCCAAGGACACCAATTGGGAGAGGACTGGCAGATTGACTACACCCACATGCCCACATTCAAAAAACTCCATTATTTCCTAACTCTTGTTGACACTTTTACAGGTTGGATTGAAGCATTCCCCACCTCCAGGGAAATGGCAGATGTAGTGGCTCAGGCACTCCTTGAGCACATAATTCCATGGTTCAGCCTGCCACAGACCATCCAGACAAACAACGGTCCAACCTTCACCTCCAGGGTCATCAAACTAACTCATGTCTGAGGCCCAAAACATCTCCTGGAAACTACACATTCCCTACCACCCACAGTCCTTGGGGAAGGTGGAAAGAACAAATGGACTCATTAAACAACAGCTCACCAACCTCGCTTTCAAACTCTCTCCTTCCCATGGCCTTAACCTAGCCTTCTCTCCTTCCCATGGCCTTAGCCTGCCTTCGAGCTATCTCATGATCTCCCACAGGTTTAAGTCCTTTTGATCTCTTCCTATATGGGAGGCCATTCCTCCTTAGTCATCACCTTCCGGCCCAGACTCCCCCACTGGCCGGGTACCTACCTTACATCTCTCTTCTAAGGTCCCTTTTCCCGTTTGCATGCTGATAGCTACCTGCCCTTTCCCATGCCAGTGAGACCTACTGCTCTTGAGTCTGCCTTGCTCTCTCAGGGGGATCAAGTACTCCTAAAACTGTTATCTTCCAAATCTCTAGAACCTCGGTGGGAGGGACCGTACCCAGTGATTCTTACCACTCCTTCAGCTGCCAAACTCCTAGGACACCAGTGCTGGTACCATCTCTTCAGACTCAAGATGGCACCTACCCAAGTCTGCACAACCCACTCTCTGGTTCTCCAGCAAGCCCCAATGAGGATCAGGATGACCAAACCAGGCTACCTTCCCTTCTTACTGGTGGCAGTCTACCCTTTTCCAATGGCTTGTCCCGATAATAGGACCCCTCATTTTTATTTGTTTATTTTTTCTCTTTATTCCCTGCCTCCTTTGCCTTCTGAGAAATGGATTCTAGAAGTCTCCCAGGTAACAGTCAACCAGATGCTTCTTCACCCAAGCCTCTCCACTGATCATGGAACAACCAACTCCTCTACCCCATGCCATCCTTTTTCAGCAGGAACCAGCCAGATGTGAACCCTGTGTCCATATACCCAAAGAGGTCCAGATGTTTGATTGGAATTTCTGGGCACCTCCCCACCCAACACATGGCCCAGTAAAATCCCCTCACCCTTTCCCTTCCAACTTCACCCAGCTGGAAGGCCTTTGTGTGGGAATGGCACCAGGAAGACTAGTTCTGCACTCCTGCCATTCCCTATGGCACCTTGAGTCCCAGCCCATGAGGGATATGTCATTCTCTTCCACCTGCAATCTTCTTTTTCATTCTTCTAGTTCATTGTGAATGTTATGACTCTCTGTCAAGAGAATATATTATTAATTTTTTCATCCCGCTATGATTTCAACCCTTATCTCAGTTGAACCCTGGTCTCATTGTATAAGAAACAATTTCTGTAAAAAACACTTTTTTATAAATGTCACTCTGCTAATTGGAAAAGCCTAATATGGAGAATCTTGCACCACCAGATCTAGAACCCTGTCCATAAGGTGATTGTTTGGACTATACAGTCTGATGTGCAGTGCAGCTTTATATGATCCAACTCACTTGATATCACAATTGTTGTTATTGATGCAGAATATAATAATAAAATATTTTCACTACTAGAAATTGGAACTCTTGATATCATTAAGTACCCCAGTTATGTCAAATTCCTCATGGAATAGAACCTGTCAACTTTTCTTATAAGTCATCAGACAGAAAATATTCTAGATTTTGTGGTCTAAGAAGCAACACTGTCCATTTTGCCAATACCTAGATAACCATTTAAACAATATAAAACTATTTATGAGTCTCTGCTGTATAAAACATATCACAAACTAGGATTGATCTATGAGCTATGATTTACTGACCACACACATAGAAATTTGTAGAGACCACAGCATGATTCCTGTTTGTGTGTTTGTTATAGCACATGTATTAATCGCTGGTTTTCTAAGATTCAGATTTGGGAGCTGAGGGTGTAGTTCAGTTAGTTGGTTGGTTGGTTAGTTGGTGTTTATCTAGTATGAGCAAAGCACTACATAAACAGGGTATTGTAGTAGAGAACTGTAATCCCAGTGTAGTGAGAGATTTGTTTCTTTTTCTTTTTGTTTATTTATTACTTCAAGCTACATCTCCGTCATAGTGCTCTGTATCTACCCCTCCTGGTCCCACCCTCCCCCTACCCACTCCTATCCTACTCCTCCAGAGATGGGTGTCCCTACATATGACCCCCCATTATGAAAATCAGTCTGGCAATATCTTAGAAAACTTGGAATAGCTCTGCCTGAGGACCCAGCCATACCACTTCTGGGTATACATCCAAATGATTCCTCACCAAATCACAAGGAAGTTTCCTCATCTATGTTCATAGCAGCTTTATTTGTAATAGCTAGAAACTGGAAACAACCCAGATGTCCCTCCACCGATGAATGGATAAAGAAAACTGTGGTACATCTACACGATGGAATACTACTCAGCTATCAGAAACAAGGAAATCATGCAATTTTCAGCCATATGGATGGAACTAGAAAAGCTCATCCTGAGTGAGCTAACCCAGACTCAGAAAGATCCACAGGGCATCTATTTACTTATAACTGGATTTTATCCATATAGTACAGGATAACTATCCTACAGCCAACACACCAAAGGGAATAGGAACATAGACTTTGTTACCTGTTAAGAACCCAGGTACAATATGAGAATGTTTCTGTTTTAATGCCAGGTATGGGGCTTCTTCAATTTGTCCACACCTGTAAATTATAAGTTTCTCATGTTATAGAAGGGGCATGTCTTAGCCAGCTTCAGAAATTTGAATTCTGAGGACTCTCGGGAGGGGTATAAATCCCTGAAAGGGATGGAGCAGGGCAGAGGGGGCTCCAAAGAAGGAAGAGGTTGCTGCTCTCTCTACTGGTGCTCCCCCACACTTCTGCTGGTTCATCTTGCTGCTGTGTTTCCTGGTTTGCTTGTTTTCTGTATTTTCTGTTGCTGGTTTGCTGGACTTCTGACTACTGAGATTGGTATTGTTCTCCAAAGAACCCAATGACCCTAAACATCAGGAAGTAGTTTAAAGTGGTCTACATCTCTTTCTCCTTTAACATTCTTTACATCTTACCTGGTGTTGGGGGGTTGGTAGGAACAAGGGTTGAACAGTAGAATAAATTACAGTGTGTAATAAAATAAAGCTGCATACTCCATTCCCGCACTTAGGAAGTTTAGGCTGAAAGATCAAAAGTTCAAGGCCAGCCATACGAATGTATACTGAAGGGCCCTGGTGGGACCCCTAATTAAGACCTTAAAAGTTCCCATTCCCAGAAATGGACTCAGTAGTTACTAGGGAAACAACAGAACAATCATATGGTTTAGTCATGTGACTTGAGAAAGATAAGATTGTTTAGAGTTACTAACTCCTAAATGCAGATTTAAACACCCTCCCTGTTTTATGATCAACTCAGAGTCAGCCCCTGTCTTAGGCCAACTCGTGATTGTTGACAACAAGGCCAAAGACGCCCACACTTGTTCCAAAGTTTGTCCGAATGTTTCAGTTTGAATGCTCCAATCATGTTGAAGATTACCTAACCCACTCTGGAATTCCCCTGAAATCCTTTTAAAAGAGTCTGGGAGCTCATCTCCTGGTAGCCAATTTGCCTAATTGGTGATCCCAGCATGCTGGAGCTCTGCAGAAAAATAAACGTTCATTGTTTTTGCATGTTATTGGAGTTTGGGTGTTTTCCTTAGTGTGTTCCAGACCCTAACCATACTTTCCTGAAAGATATAACATAAACCAAAACAAAAACAGATTCCAATTCTGTGAGGCTCAGAGTCAGCTTTGGCCTTAGCAGCATGAGTAGCATCTGTCTTCTCAGAAATTCTGAATAGATTTCACCCTCTTTCCTTCCCATAGCTCTCCAGAGAGATCCTAGAAGGTTGAGCGATGATTACTCATTTGTCTATCTGTAATATTCTTACAGCGATTTACCCATGTTGTAGGCATAAGAGTGTGGGTTTTGAATAATACTTATAAATAAACCCTACTCCCTAGAGGAGGCTGATGTGAGTGAGATCTTTGTGGTCCAGATCTGTCATCAGAAAGGAAACTGAAAACTAGGATGAAATGTGTCCAGTCTCTATTGACACAGTTGTCCCCATTACAGTGAATAGCATAATTCATTTCAAAATGTCCTGAACAGATGTGTATTCTCTTCTGTTCTTAGTATGGTAGATATAAAATGAGTAACTCTGAATAGAAACAAAACCTTTTATCTTTAACTGAAAATTACCTGAGCCTCCACCAAACTCTCCTACTTGGGTGAGATTTTTCCCATTAGCTCCAGGGCTTTGGCCTGAAGAATGTGCAAGTGATTGCAAGATGCTGGTGGTTTACAGGGCATGTATGTCAGGGATGAGAAGTTAATTTTTGAAAAAGAAATCAATAGATTGAACACTTAAACACATTCATGCAGATGACCTGGGTAGACTTTTGGGTTTTAAATCATGGTATCAAATCTTCCTTGCCTCCCTGTTAGGAAACCAAACTACTAAGTTCAAAGTCTGACATTACTAGAGAGCCCCAAGCTTGGTGCAAAATAGCAGACTCTCTTTGTCAGCAGGGTTACCTCTCTGCCTAATCTGGGAACCCAACCCCCATGCTGTCTACCTGAGGAATGTCACATATGAAGTTACTGGTTTAACTTCCTTTATCCCAACTAGAATCCATCCCCCCCTAATCCGGCTAGCACGTGGGATTCCTGGAATGCCTCTAGCCATATATATCTTTGACACAGTTCCCTGCTAACATTCTTCCTCCTGCTGCCCACAGGATAATTAGGTACTGTGTTCCATTCCCCTTTTTATGATAGGATGATGCTGCAAAATGTAAATGAAGCATCCTTGCTTTTCCCAGCTCCGGCCAATGATTTCTGTTCACTCTGAAAATCCCCACCCATCCCCCAAGTTCTATATAACCTTTCTTCACCCCAATAAAGTTGATTTGATTCTCTGCAGCTTGTTCCAGCTTGTCATTAATCTGTGATGATTGGCTATTATATCTGGTGTATCTCTGTCAATGAAATAAGCCAATTCCAGTAAAATTAAAGTAAAAAGGGAGGTTTATTTGGGAACCTTAGCTCCTGGGAGTTCAACAGCCTCAGGGGATGAGACCAGAGGACTAAGTTTTGTGGATTGTATGTGAAGGAGAATGATGTATCCTTCATAGGCTGGACTGATACCCATACAGGGGTCCCAGGGACTCAGGAACTCCAGGAATGCAGAGCTAGGTTTCTTCTGACTGGGTGAAGTTGGAGGGGGAGGGGAATGGGATTTTACCAGGCCATGTGGGGGGTGTGGGGGCAGCCAGGAATTCCAACCAAACATGTGGTACTCACACCATCCAATCTTTGTTCCCTGTCTTCTGCTCCCCTCAACCATGTGTACTGGTGACCTACAGTCATGAGGAAAAAGGGAGACTCACAGCACCCTACACCTCCCCCTTTCCTTCATTAGACCCTTTCCTGCTTGATCTCTTCTATCTTTTCCCTCCCCTCCCCTCCCCTCCCATTCCATCCCCTCCTCTCCCTTCCTTTACTAAGTACTAACTTCTCACTTGAATATGTTACAAGGATATAATAGAAAGACACATTTTACTCTTTAGCTGTCCAGGGAATACAGGAATCAGCAATTTTATATGAAAAATCACAAGTTAGTGTCAGTCCAGTTTCCATGTGGACAGACATTTCCAAAGATTCAGTTCCCAGAGCATGGGCCCCAAAGGAACATCAACCACTCACACCAGTGCAAACTTACCTCTCATTGGAAACCATGAAGCAGGAAGACTCATATTCTTTTTTTTTTTTTTTTTTTTTTTTGGTTTTTCGAGACAAGGTTTCTCTGTGTAGCCCTGGCTGTCCTGGACTCACTTTATAGACCAGGCTGGCCTCGAACTCACAAAGATCCGCCTGCCTCTGCCTCCCAAGTGCTGGGATAAAGGCGTGCGCCACCACCGCCCGGCTAAGACTCATATTCTTATTGGACAGAAACCAAACTGTGAGGTAATGTATCTGGGTTGAAGCAAGTTGCTGAGGACAGTCAATGTGCTTAGGAGTCTGTTATAGAAAAAATTGTCACTGTGATCAATAATTAATGGAAATCAATCTTGAAGTTTTGGCACTTCTCTGTAATTCTAGTGCTTGAGGAGGTTGAGGTAGGCAGAGCACAAGTTTGAAACTAATCTTTAACTTAGTCCAGCATGTTCCAGTGTTTTAAAAAATTATTTAAAAAAAGAGAAAGAAATGAAAGAAAAATGAATGAAAATTTACATAGAGTATGCACATAGAAGTCTTACAAGCCCAAATGGTGTTCTCCATGTCAATTACAAACTCTCATTCTCTTGGCCTAGTAGGAGCTTTGTGGAGACAAAACCCTGGGTGTGATGAAATGTGAGAAAGCCCACTTAATTAAGACAAGCAAGAGTGTTTCCACTATATTCTGTTGCATGTTCTTCATTTGTACATCCTTCCCCAAAGAAAATCACAATTATATATCTTTGCAAATCTTATTCAAAAGATTTGAGAAATCTGTTTTTAAAACTCAAATTCTGAAACTTCATTTATTTGAAATCACAGGAGAAAATGCTCCACATGAAATTACTTCATGTTAGTTGAAGAACAGCTTTTCACTTCTGCATGTCTCTTAAGTGGTTGTGACTCTTCAACACCCATGGTCACTTTAGCTATATCTCTAACAGATGTCTTGAGAAGTAGAAAACAGTTCTATGTACCACAGAGAAAAGTTGTATTAGAAAATGTTTGCCTGGGGTTTTCAAATCTCCTATCTCCAAACATGCAGGCTGAGTTTTAAAAGTCAGGAATGAAGGCATCAGTGCATCAATGCTGCTTTTAATCAAGTCTGTTACAGTGACTATCATAAAGCCGGATGTATGCACTGTCCTGGTTATGAAGAAACATGTATGGTACCATGGAGCACTGGCCTGGAAGACCAAAGTATACCTGCACAGGGGTCTGACTTTACCTACATTATTTTCTTGGTTCCTTCCTCTTTTGAAAGGCTTTTTTTTTT
>CAJQZJ010027747.1:0-12055 GCA_907164525.1 Lophiomys imhausi | reverse complement strand
TGGCGTCCCTCAGTGCACTGAGCCCCCCCTTTCCCCCTTTTCCCCCCAAAATAAACCTCTTGTGATTGCATCAAGATGGTCTCTTGCGAGTTTTGGGGCGGCCGTGATATCCTGAGTGTCGGGTGAGGTTCTTCTCTCCCCTGGGTCTTTTACTTTTGCCTTGTGAGGATTTGGCAGGGTATGGAGGAGAGAGCATAGGACAAATTTGTGCTTGGAAGGAACCAATTTTTGCTAACTTTTTTCTGTAGTAGCCACAGAGACTAGCACAGACAGCACTGGTGTCTGTATTTATCTACAAATTTACTTTTCACTTGTTATTTGTGTTCCTAAGATCTTTATGTTTGTGCCTCTGTCTTTGTTTCTCTGTCTCTGTCTCTCTTTCTCTCTCTCTCTCTCACTTTCTCACTCTCTCTCACTGTGTTTATGTGTGTGTGTGATATTTATGTGGGTACCTGTGCCTATGACTGTACAGGTTCCTGGAAATGTAGGCCAGGGGCACACTGGCCATCCTCGTCTACCACTGTCAATATCATTCCTTTGAGACAGAGTCTCCTTGAACCTAGAGTTATACTTGGGACCATCAGTACCACCAATTATTTTCTCAGTTCTCCCACAGGACTGTGGTTACAGGTGCAATCAGCCACACTCAGCTCTTTTAATGCAAGTGCTGAGATGTGAATGTCTTCACCCTGGCGATGTAAGCTTTCATACCCACTAAGCCATCTCATCAGCCTCTTTTCTGAGACCCTTTTAGTTTCCATAGTCTCTAGCTCTTTCACTTTCTTCAGTGGAATTAGGGTTGCTGAATCCTAAATATGTCATCTCAGCAATATTATGATTAGATAAAATCATATCAATAAGGGGAGATGGAAAGAGGGAGAACAGAGAAGGGAAAAGAGATCAGAGAAGGGGAGAGAAGGAAGAAAAGGGAAGGAGAGGGAAGACAGGAGAGGTTGAGTGAGGTATTTAAGCATTTTGATTTTGTACATAGATTACATTCTACATACTCCTCTTTATATTTCACACCAAAGTTAGGAAGAAAACCAACTTTTATTCCTATATTTGTACATTTACATGTCCCCCAAGACTCCTAAGTTTACCCAAATCAAATCAGTTATATTACAAAACAACTTTTAAGAATATAGTCAAGAGGAAAACATTTACTAAATATGTGTAATAGTGTTTGAGGACAATATAGTAATGAAATAGAGTGTTTCAAAATAAGAACATTACTTATCATGATAATAACTTGCAAAATGTTAAAGATGAAATTACAGGGAAAAGAAGAAGGAGAGGTTGTGCTGCCAACAGGAGTGATAATATCAAGATACAAATCCAATCTGGACCTTCCAGGATTTTAAAACACAAATTGATCTAGGGATAAAAGCAGCTAGAAAAACAATAAAGTCTTATATTAAGCTTTAATATAGGAATGGATTGTGAACTTGCATTACTATCTTACAACCAGACATTAGTACATTTTGAAATTATAGAGCACATTCACAAGATATTTATGAATGATTACAAAGACAGAAAAGAAACATTCAGCTCTCCTATGTAGGGGTAAAAGACTTGGAAAACATGGGATATAGATATAATATAGGATTAATAAAGAAAAATGGATAGATTATTGAATATGCTCTTTTATCTTTGTATATTGATATAAAATTAAGATTATATTTGGCTACATTGGCATTGATCTTTGCATATTGATTCAAAATTAAGATTGTATTTGGATACATTATTGATCTTTGTATATTGATACAAAATTAAGGTTAACTCTTTTTTTTTTTTTTTTTGAGACAGGGTTTCTCTGTGTAGCCCTGGCTGTCCTGGACTCACTTTGTAGACCAGGCTGGCCTCGAACTCACAGAGATCCGCCTGCCTCTGCCTCCCAAGTGCTGGGATTAAAGGCGTGCGCCACCACCACCCGGCAAGGTTAACTCCTTTTAAGATATTGTACCTATAAAAAGTTTAAAAATGCAATGTGAAGTTTGGCCTTTTGATAGCAACTGTCACAAACTGTTCAGGATAATTAAGAAATGCCAACTAATAGTCATTCAAACATGTCATTCTGTTAGGTACTAGCATAGTTTATCACAGATATTCTCTAGGTTAATCAGTATATTCAAATATACGGAGATAGATAGATGGACTTCAAAAACCTCAAGAGATCTGTAGAATGTGGCATTCAAAGATGTTTTCTTAAGATTTTTTTGATATTGAGAGATGTCAGCTCCTGTCAGCACCCCTGTCCATTCTACTGCAAGTAGATGATAGGTATCAAAGAACCTCCAATTGGAGATGGCTGCATTAGTGGCAAGCTTGTCACTGGGCAAGAGAAAGCCCTTGCTTCAACTGTACACAGAATGCTGTTCAAAAAGGAGAAAACTTGGAAGCAGATAAGTCAACAGCTTCACTCTGCCAAGACAGGGTAGGCAAGTCCTTTATAATTCCTGCTTTACAATTAATGTCTGTCAGAGATACTGGGCCAAAAGTGTAAAGATAGATCCTTTAATGTATTGAGAGAAATTGAGGGCTGTCCAGGCAGCCATTTGTCTGTCATTTATTAGTTTTGGAAGCTGCTGTCTCTGCACTTACTGTATATTCAGATATATTTATCCTTCTCAGGTCTTTGATGTGGTTGAAGACCTGATAGTTATAGTTTCACAGTTAAATTTTAAGTTGTTTAATAATTAAAAGGATGTTCTATGTCTAAGAAGAAATCTTTAAGTTTGTAATGCAAGTTAGGATGAGTTAGGTATAGAACTTTAAACTCATTGAGATAGATAGATAATAGAATATTAATATAAATTGCCAAATACGTATGGACTGGACATTGGCAATATGTTATACCTTATAATTTTCATAATTTTGGCCTAATTATTCTTATTGTTTTGTATTGTATTTATTGTTATAAGAGAAAGAGCCTTTTATTGGGCTAAAAGCTGTTGGGAAGAGATACCCCTTAAATTAAAAAATAAAAAGCAGATAGGAAGGTGAGGGGGAAGAGGGTAGGTGGGTGGGACAGGGAGGGGGAGGAGGGAGGGGACTATGATTGAGATGTAACTTGAAGAAATAAATAGATGTAAAAAAGAAAAGAAAAAAAGAAACACTCAGGTTGGAAAAATAAATCATAGGCTAGTCCACAAAGAAAAGGCATCAACATAAAGCAATATGTTATGTGTTTACCAGATGAATTTTCTCCTGAAACTCTAAGTATGTTCTTCCATAGCATGTTGTGTTTCAGCATCCGAGGGAGAGGCTTTTCACTTTTTTCTATGTTTATTTATTACTTCAAGTTACATCTCCATCACAGTCCCCTCTCTCCATCCAATCCCACCCTCCCACCCTCTTCCCCCCTCTCCCACCTATCCTGCTACTCCAGGGTGGGATGTCCCTACATATCTTCCCCCCTCAGTTCAACAGTCATATGAGGGTTAAGAGCTTCCTCTTCCACTGGGGGCCTATAGGGCAAAGTGTCCCACTAACAAGTAACAAAGTCTATATTCCTGTTCCTTTTGGTGTGTTGGCTGTACTACATAGCTAAAATCCAATTATAAATGAATAGATGCCATGTACATCTTTCTGAGTCTGGGTTAGCTCACTCAGAGCTAATTCTGAGGCCTTTCTTTCTTTCTTTCTTTCTTTCTTTCTTTCTTTCTTTCCTTCTTTCCTTCCTTCCTTCTTCCTTCCCTTTTTCCCTTTTCTGAAATTTCTGTTTGTTACAGAGTGTTTCCAGTTGCCACCATCTGATTCTAAACTGTGTCTGACAGCATAGAGGATTATCTTTATTGTTATCTTAAATTTCCTGTAGCATGTTTAAGGTAGACTCATATAAAAATATAATATATATACTGAAAATTTCACAGATCACAAATAAATAGCTAGATGGATTTTTGGAGTAAAACTTCCTCTTCCTTCCTTCCTTTTTTTCACTCTTTGTTCATTTCTGGTAACCCATCCCTACTCCCAGTGCTAAGGAGCAAACCTAGTGCCTCCTAGAATCCAATATGGTGTGCAGGCAACATGCCCAATGCTTTCTTCTATTTCCTGTTAACCATTTCCCCTTGGGATCACCTCTCAGGGGCCACCACTCTCATCTACTTTCCCTTTCTGCTTTTCTTGCAGCTAGATGTCTATCTCCACAGATTTGAACTTTTCTTTTACTCCTTCAGCACCCTTTCAGCATGCCTTTGCTTATCTTCATATCTAGTCTTCATCTACACCTTGATGGCATCCAGATTTTTTCCAGTGTTCTCCAAACACACAAGTCATATTATGACTGTCTCTAACTTGATGCTTGCTTGCTCTAAGCAGGACAGTAGAGGCAACATAGCACTACCACGGTCTTGAGGAAGCCTGCCTTTTGCCACTGACTAAACACATGGCCATGGCCAGGTCTCTCTAAATCAAAATCCTGTTCATGAAAAGGACAGAACATGTATTGTTGCTGACTGATGGAAACCATTACCATCAATATGATAGCTTTAAATAATGGACATTGATGCTTATGTAGATCCAAAGCTAGGAGTGCATGATCTGAGAAACTGGGTTAAAATAGGGTGCACTCCTGAAGAGGATGTGGGGATGGAGATCATCTAACTTCCTCTGGGTTCTGGAGGCTGCTAGCATCCCTTAGCCTGCGGCCGCATCATTCCAGGATACTTTTCAGGAACTCAGTGGCTTCTTCCTCTTCCTTTGGAATTCAGTGACCCAGACCTCTCATAAAGATACAAGGACAGCAGTTGGGCTCAGTGAAATGGATCTCTCCATTTTTAGATCCTTAATTTAATCATAACCACAAAGATTCTTTTCCCTAAAGTAGTTAAAAATTAATACACTGATAGATTAAGACAATACCCTTCTGTCCATACCCTAACTAGACTTCTAACACACTTGACCTTTGTTCCTCTCCCAAATGCTCACCTTATTGAGTGTGCTTTTGGAAATGAAATCACAGGGGGGATGAGTGAGATTCATTCCAACAAGGGATGTTGTAACTACAGTTATGGTAAGTGGAAAAGTACTTCCTCCCTGGTTATTTGCTTCCCAATCCCCAGAACCTGTGACTGTTATATAGTGTGATAAAAATACATAATTAAAGCAAAATCCTTGGGAATGGAGTCTTTTTGGATTATTTAGGTAAGCTGTAATGGTAAAAAACATAGGAATGCAGGGTAGGAGGTGACTGCTCACACAGCTCCCAATTAGCATCAGGCTGCGTGGCACTGGGGAGGATGAGGCTGAAGTAGGCTAAGATTCTCCTTGTCATCTGAAGGGGATGGTCAGTGGTAAAAGAATTGTGTGGGTTGTTGCTCACACTCAAGCTGGGGACTGGATTTGGTCATATGCCAACGAGGTAGGTACTCTGACAATGAGCCACATACATGTCTATTCCTGTTTCTTATATTATTTGATACCATTTTATCATAGAAATTTTTGAATGACATTAAAATATGTACTAGCAAGAGATAGAATAAAAACCAAAAGTTGATTGTTTCTCCTTGGTTTCAAGCTTTTCTTCCTTCTTTTTCCCTTTTTCTATAAACAAAGCCCCATTGATATACATAAAACCAAATAAAAGCAGCCCAGTTGTTAAAAGTTTTTGTGGGATGTTTTTATTTTATCCATCCCATATAACAAATGAGGTAGGTAGGAAAGAGACATTTAAACACATTCTAGGTTTCCTGAGAAGGGGAAAATGCTTTAAATCTAGATGCCTCTAGCTGTCTGAAGTAAGAGCCTTGTGTGGCTACTCCTCCTGAGGTGAGGGCCAGGTGCAATGACTCCTCCTGGACAGAGGAACGTATGTGGTAACTCTGAAACTTAGTGTAGCTCCATTAATGTCCCCATTGTAAACAGCCAAATCTGGCTCATATAATGTGGACAATAGTTTGTTAAACAGTAAACACATTATCATCTGTTGCCACACAGAAGTGGCTTGGGGATCACCCTGAAAAGATGCAGTCACAGAAATGGAATCAAGGGCAATATTATAAAGGCTATGACACAAATGATGTCATAAAGGAAGACAGCTAAAGCATGGCTATATGTATGGATAAACATGAACTGACTTGTGAATAAAAGGCTGACAGCAGAGACTGAGCACACTGAGCATTTGTTCAAAGTTGACCTTTTCCCTATGAACAAGAGTGGATAATTTGATACCCAGCAATGCAACTCATGGTTAAGTAAGTGATATGTGGTATCAGGAAACCACATATACAAATCCCAACTAATGAATGTTGCTACATAGCTCAGCATTGGAGCACTTGCTTACCATGCACAGGTGTTTGCCCTGAGCACCATGTTAAGTACAAATAAATAAAAAACAAACAAGAAAATGCAAAACAAGATCCAGTAAGGAATGTTTACAGAATACTTCAATAGCACTTTTTAAAGCTTATGTTAATCAAAAAGAAGAACCATCAAAACAAACAAGATGACTAAACTGTGTGTGGGCCTTCAGAGAAGGTATTAGGCATGTAGTAAGTGCACACAAAGTGTCCTCCAGCTAGTGATAGAGGTGACAGTGGTTGGTTACTTGTGATAAATGAACACGGTCACTTTGTATTAATGCTTAGTCCTATGTAGAAGATGGTACTGATGAGAGAAATGGTGTGAGGTACATGGAAATCTTCTGTAACGATGTCACAATTTTTATTTTCTTTGAAGATGGGATCTCTCTACTTACCCATGGGTGTTCTGGAACTCAGCATGTAAAGCAGACTGGCCTTGAGCTCAGAGAGATCCACCTGTGTTTTCCTCCCAATTGCTGGGATTAAAGCCATGAGCCACCACACTGGACCTCACATTTTTATAATGTGTGCAAAACTTTCATAAAAATCATTTTCCTTGAAGCGGGCTTGTTTTCTCTGTGTCAACACTTAATCCTCATCTTGTATACAAAGGTTACATATGCTAATTCAATGATGTGTGTGTGTGTGTGTGTGTGTATGTGTGTTTATGCATGCATTTGGAAGGTACATTCATGCCTGTGAATCTGGACCACAAGCACATGTGGAAGTCAGAGGAGAACCTCAAGTGTGGGTCCTCAGTGTGCTTGAGTCAGGACCTCTTAACTGTTTTCTCAGTGTCACATATTCTAGACTGCCTGGCCTGTTAATCTCTGAGAACTCTTGTTGTCTCTTCTCCAGTCTCAAAGCAGTGTTAAGGAGTTCTGGGATTCTAGATCCTTGAACTATACACACAACTTTTACACACAGTCTAATATACTGTCCTCACTTTTGTGCAGCAAGTGCCTTTACCCACCAAGCCTTCTCATTAAACCTCAAATAATTTTTAAATGAGTTTTGAAACTATTTGCAAAGAAATATTTTGATAAAAGTTTGAATCAGAACAAAATAACGTTGATTAAAATGAAAGTCCTCTCCAGGTAACTCCTTTAAGAAATGGAACACTTGCTCATCTATATCTATTTTTGATGTTTATTTCCTTAAACGTAGTTAAAAGTAAATCTTTGAGCATGTACTTGAATGATAAATATTAATGAATAGTCAATTAGAAAGTACTTTTCACTATTTAACGTTAGATGGTTCAATAATTTTTATTGTGTTCAAATAAACATAGCTTAGAATTTACTATCTAATCTTTTAAGGATACAGCTCTTTCCTGCTGAAAAATATGCTGTTAGGAAGCCATACTCCATCTCCAGAGTTCTTCCATCTCCCAAAACTGAAATTCTACAACCATAAGCCATCAGCCTTGTTTCATCTTCTCCCTGGCTCCTTGAGACCATTCTTCTACTCTCCATCTCTGACGCCACAATTTAGACAATTGTGAGTATCTCATATAAGCAAAACTACAGAGTGATTGTTGTTAGGAGACTACCTTTTTTCACTTATCATAATGTCCCCAAGTACGACATTCTGCTACATACTTATGCCACATTTGATGATTTGATGGAATAGCCGGCTGCATCCACATGGTAGCCACTGCAGATAGTACTGCTGCTATGAATTCAGGAATTAAAAAAACTATTTTGAATCCTTCGAATTCCTTCCAATCCCCTTTTCCAATATACCCAGAAGGACTTTTGACTGCTACTAGCCACATGATAATGGTGTGAATTGTTATTTCATTGCAGTACTGATCAATATTTCCATAATAATTAGACTGAAGAGTATTTTAGTATATTTACTGCTCATCCATGTATCTATTCAAATCTCTTTCTGCGTTGGAATTGTGTTTTTGCCTTCTTGATGTTTGTACTGTCTAGTTTTTTTTTAATTTTATTTATTTATTATGTATACAGTATTCTGTCTGCATGTATGCCTGCAGGCCAGAAGGAGGCACCAGATCTCATTCTAGATGGTTGTGAGCCACCATGTGGTTGCTGGGAATTGAACTCAGGACCTCTGGAAGAGCAGCCAGTGCTCTTAACCTCTGAGCCACCTCTCCAGTCCTGTACTGGCTAGTTTTATGTTAATTTGACACAATCTAAAGTCATCTAAGGGGAGAGAACCTCAGTTAAGAAAATGAGTCTATAAGGTCGGGTTTAGGCAAGTGATTTATGGGGTGAGGCTTGCCCAGGCCACTGTGGGTGGTGCCACCCCTGTGTTGGTGGTCATGGACTCTATAAGGAAGCAGGCTGAGCAAATTGTGAGATGCAAGCCAGTAAGCAGCACCCTTCCAGGTCCTCTGCCTCAGCTTCCCTCTTCTGGTTCCTGCCCTATCTGAGTTCCTGTTATGGCTTCTTCCTTCAGTGAAGGGCTATGATGGGGATATGTAAGCCAAATAAACCCTTTCCTTCCCAGCTTTCTTTTGTTCATGATGTTTCATCATAGCAAGAGTAATCCTAAAAGTGTTGAATATTAAAATTTCTCCTCAAAATTTAATATTATTCCATATTAGATGTAAGATTTATAAATATTTCTCCTACTTGAGTGACTGGATTGCATTTTTATCCTATTAATAGTATATTGTCTGTATGTTGGAGTGGCAGGTAATGTGTGTGCAGCTCTGTGTGTGTGTGTGCGCGCAGTGTTACAGACGTGTGGAAGTCAGAGGAAAATACCAAATATTCCACCTCAGTAACCATACAGATTTTGGAGGATGGAGTCTCTCATTGGCCTGTGATTCACTAATTTAGCTAGGCTGGCTGGCCAGTGAGCTCCAGGGATCTGGCTGTCTTTGCCTCTCCAGAGCTGGGATTACCAGCAAACACCACAATGCCTAGCCAGTATTTTACAGAGTTCTAGAGATTAAACTCAGGTGTTCACGCATGCTTGCTGAGCTATCTCCTCAACCTTGATAGTACCTTTTGATGAACAATCGTTTTCAAATTGCATGATGCCCAGCTTGCCTTCCTTTTGTTGACTATGCTTTTGGTGTCAACGCTGAGAAATCATTTCAAAATTCATTGCTGTGAAGATTATCTTTATGTACTTTTGAATTTGTGGAAATCATCAGTGTGATGGTCTAGGCTTTGTCCAGAGTGACTCCAATGTGAAAATCCATGGAATACTAGAAGGTACAGCCTTCTAGAAGTTCCTTATATTACTGGGATTATTCCCCATAAGAAAGAACTGGAATCCAGGAAACCTTCTTTTTCACCCTTCAGGCTCATCCTCTCTCTTGCAAAGCTCTAAAGCAATGGGAATGTTCAGTCCTAGGATAAAACCTCCATAACAACAAAAGAAAATAAATCATTTTACCTTCATAACTTAATTTCTTCAGATGTTTACTTGTAGTAATAGGAAATTGAATTATCTAATCAGTTAACTCTCTGGTCTCTAAATTTTCAAAAACTTGTTAATTTATTTAATGAATTCAATTAAATACTTTTCATCTTGTTGGCTGTCTTTATATATTTCAAATGGAAGAATACACCAGCCTATCTGTAAAGAAAGTGGCATTGTTTCTAAGGGGGAAATTATAAAATACAGACTATGAATGTTGGAAGGAGACCTTGGGTATTGTGTAGGCTTTCCTTTCCCAAGCCCAAGCGCATGTCCTGTCTGGCTATTCCAGAGCAGGGCTTGGTTTTCTGACTGACTCTGGTAACTCTTCAGTTTAAAACAGAACAAAAGTGTGTTTTGAAGAGCCAGAAAGGAAAATTGGAGTTCAGATCACTTTTTCCATTTTAAATGAAACCAAATGTTCTACTGCATTCTGGCTTCTGCAGCAGGACCTGAAAGGCCATGAATATGGTCTGTCTTTTTATAGTGCTTATACTGTAAGGAAGCATGACATCTTTAGCATACATGGACAGAACTTTTGTAATGATGTGCATCTCTGTGACAATCAGAATGAATTAACAACTGACCCAAGCAATGAGCTTCACCTCCTTCCTCTTTCCAGATACACAAAAGAGTAAACTTTAAATACATTTGGTTAAAACTACATCTAAAGTCAGTTTTATGGTAGTCTATGTACTCTAATTTTTTTTAAAAAAGGATAAGTCTTAGCCACTTTTTTCTTTCTTCTTTTATAAACTTATCTGGAATTCTCTATACAATTTAAAAAAGTACTCCAGAAAAGCTTGTGGAACAAGATAGGGAAAATGCCAATCGATGCCCATATCCACTCAATTTCTATATATTTCCTTTGGTTAAATAAATACTCTAAAAATATCAATACCCCATGTTAGGAAGACAGTCTGAAGCAGGTGCATAATTGTGCTACTATTTCACCAAGATTTATATCACTCTTTTTACATTAAAATGATCAGTTTGTCAATTGATTGATTGATTGACTGATTGACTGATTTTAAAATAACAAGACAGATTTGATAAGAAATGATTTCTGTCCCAGCCTAGTTATCAGGAGCAGTTCACAGGATTTTTTTGCTCTCTGAATATTCCTACAGGAGGTGACCTGTTGTATGTATGGCCATTTCACATGGAAAACAGTTTCTGATGCACTGTGTTGCACTGTAGGGATATAAAGACCACAAATAATACAGTTACTAAACATGGACAGGAAAAAGTGTAGCAACCTGTCAAAAGAAGAGGAAGAAGAAGAGGAGGAGGAGGAAGAGGAAAAAGAAGTCTACTTTATTTCTATGTATGTAGCATTTACTAGTTCATTGTTTTTATTTTTATTTTTTCTAGACAGGATCTCACTATGTAGCTCTGGCTGTCCTAGAACTTACTAGGTAAATCAGGTTGCCCTCAAACTCACAGAGATCCACCAGCCTCTACCTCCTCAGTGCTGGGATTAAAGCCATGTGTCACTACACCTGACTGCACTTACTAGGTTTTTGGTTGGTTGGTTGGTTGGTTTATTGAGACAGGGTTTCTCTGTATAACAGCCCCAGCTCTCCTGGACTCAATTTGCAGACCAGGCTGGCTTGGAACTCACCGATATCCTCCTGTCTCTTCCTCCCAGGAGCTGGGATTAAAGGCGTGCATAACCAAGCCAGGCTGACATTTACTAGTTTTAATGAATAAATTTGCATACCATATCAAGAGTAACTAAGACTATTACATGTGTCCTACAGTCATGGAAGGACAAACAAGATCTTAGAACACCCAGGAAAATTGCATGATTGTGTTCTTAGATTTAATGAATGTAGGTTTGACTTTCAACAATACAAATATGTTCTGAATATACCTAAAGAGATGCCATATATAGCATCTTTCAGAAACAAAAGCCTTGACAAGTAGTTATGGGTGTCTTGCTGAATACTTTTCACAATGAAAAGCTTGTAAGAATTAGAAGAGATGCTTATTTGAGTATGTGGCTTTGAACACTTGGAATTATGAGAAGTTATTAAGTCATTCACTGGTTCCTTCAAAAGCAAATTCTGGTGTGTAGGGGTTAGATAAATTAGATTTAGAAAATATATAGGAGTTTCTGATACTGTCTCTTAATTCGGGGCATGAAGAGCATTATCAGCATGTGGACTAAAAACAGGAAACAAACAGGAGACTTAATAGACTGAAAAACAAGGTTGAAGTCAGGAAAAACAGGAAAGACTCAATAGACTGAAAAACAAGGTTGAAGTCAGGAAAACAGGAAAGACTTAATGGACTTGAAGGAACAAAGTATCTGGCCTGACATTGTTTTCAGCTGCTAAGTGGGTGGA
>CAJQZJ010027745.1:0-11161 GCA_907164525.1 Lophiomys imhausi | reverse complement strand
ATACCATTGTGGCCAAATATAATCTTAATTTTGTATCAATATACAAAATTAAGATTATATTTGGCCACAATGGTATTGACCCTAGTATATTAATGTAAAATTAAGATTGTATTGGGCTACATCGGTACTGATCTTTGTATATTGATACAAAATTAAGGGTAACGCTTCTTAAAGGTATTGTTTGTAGTAATACTTAAAAATGAAAGAAGATACTCTTAAAAGTGTGTTGCAAGTTAGTATGAATGTTGAGTCACATATAGACCTTTAAACTCAAGGAGATAGTTAGATAGTAGAATGTTAAAGTCAGGGGCCAAATATGTATAAACTGTACATTGGGAATGTATACTGGGCCATTTAACTCTCATAAATATGGCATATTTATATCTGTTGTTTTGTATAATACTTACTGTAATAAGAGAAGGAACCATCTTTTGGACTGAAAGGGGAAACTTCTGGGGGGAAGAGGGTGGAAGGGCGGGATAGGAATGGGGAATAGGGAGGGGTTTGTTACTGAGATGTAACTTGAAGAAAAAAAAATAAAGTATTTAAAAAAATGATAATCTGAATATTTCTGAATGAGCACGGACAGATAGAATCCAAAGGTTATCATGTGGGTTCTTCTTTCCCTTTTTCTCTCAACTGACCACGGATTCTTGGGCTTTTCTTAGATGAGTCACAAAGAGACTCATTCCTTTTGGTAGTGGATCTTCATTGTCCACTTGACTGGATTCAGATTCATGCAGGAGGGACACCAGGAGTGTGCCTAGGAGGATGTTTCCAGAGAAGTCTAGCAAAGAGACCCACCTTAAGGTAAGAGTCCTTAGGCTGAGGTTCCTGAAGTAGCAACAACAACAAACAACAAAAGATTGATGGGTACCAATATTCAACTCTCTGCCTCCTGGTAGTGGAAACAGTGTGACCAGTTGCCTCCCACTACCCTGTCTGCCCTACTATGATGGATATACTCTCAAATTTTAAGGCAAAATAAATCTTCCTTCTTAATCGGTTTTTGTCAGTTATTTGGGACATGTGGACGAGAGAAGTAACTAATCCACTCCTTTCCCTCAGATGCCCTCAGGGCAGGCTCTCTGTTGGTCAATTCAACAGAGAGCCATGGAGCTAAAGGACTATCTCCGATTCTCTCACTCTGCTTTTGTTCTTCTAGAGAAAATACCAGTGTCAAATTGTCTCACTAAAGTGGGAATTTCTATTAATCATATTCAGGTTTGAACCTTTTGGAAAAGAAAGTGACATACTCTCTAGACCTGATATTCCTTGACATGCGTGATACAGAAGGGCTGAGCATGTAATGGGTATGATGTCAAAGGCTTAAAGTAAGAAAGTGTACGTTTACCAGTCTTCTTTTTTTTGTTCATCTCTTTCCTTCAGGATTCTTATGAGAAAGAAGATGACTTTTGGATTCGAGAAAGGAAGCACTGGACTCTAATTGTGTTTACAAATTTACACTCAGCAGAATCATGTGCCTCTGTGCTCAGCTTCTGTCATTTGCCCTGTGTAAATACTGTGTTAGAATGTTTTCCCCCTTTAGTCAACTGCCAAACTTTGCTTTTTCTCAAGAATTAGATCAGTTATGACATTCTCTCAGAAGCTCAAGGAAAACAAATCACAATTTTTTTAACTGTATACATGAAGTTTAGTCTTTCATAACTCTATTTTAACTGTCTTCTTACAAACAGTTGCTTTTAACATCCTTTAATAGGTGAAGCATAATATATACATACATATATATACATATATGTATATATATATATATATATATATAGGGAATGCACATAACCTAAATAAGTGCTTCACATAACTTGTGATAGGAATGACTGTATTTTAAATAGTTTTGAATATTTAATATAAAAAATTAGAGAAAGTATAAATGAATTGCTTGAATGATTACATGCTTTTTTCAGAGTTTTTCAGTTTTTTTTCATCAGTTTTTTTTCAGAGTCCAGTTTTTAAACAAAGCAAAGAAATCAGAGTTCAGGAGAGGTGCAGGTAACAAATGTTATAAAATGAACTGTGTGTTGATGAACAGATAGCCTATGATGGTTTATGACAGTGATAGCAGACTCATACAGCCTGTCCACATGAAGCAGAACTTGTCAGAAAATCTTCAGCAACCCACACATGTGACTGTTACCTGCTCTGAGATCCCCTGATTGTTTTGCAGGAAAGGATACTAAATAAACCCAAAGATTATAGGGCATCAAGGTTAGTATTGAATTTCCAAACCTCATAACTGTTTTCATTGTCTGTGAGTGGCTTTTAAGTGGTAAATTAAAAACTTATAGGGCTAGGTAAATAACTTATTAGTGGGAAAGGTATTTGAGAACATAGTATATTTCATGGTTATTGTTAAAATATATGGTAAATCAAAATGAATTTCCATGTTTCTAGAGCAAAAGTAAAGTAAAAATTAAAGCTTCAAGTGTTAATAATGAAACTATTTTCTAAGTAATGCATATCAGTGTAAAGATAATAGATTTTAGTGTTTTACTTATGCTGCATTTTTAATTAAAATAGAATTATATCACTTCTCTCCTTCCCTTTATTCCTGCCAGTTCTTCCAAGTACTTTCCAACTCATCCCACGTACCCATATTCTCAAATTTATTCTCAAAGTGATGTCATACACAGACACACCCACACACAATTATGTCTCTCTCTGTGTGTGTGTGTGTGTGTGTGTGTGTGTGTGTGTGTGTCTGTATGGATATACCCAAGTATATGAATAAAACCTGCTGAGTCCATTTTGTTGTTTGTATGGTTTCAGAGTTGACAACTTGATATTGGGTAAAAAGTAAGGGGCCTCATCTCTGAAAGATGATAATTCTGTCTCTCCCAGCAGCCATCTGTTGCCTATAATTTTTGCCTCGGATTGGGACCCTGTAATATTTTTTACTTTCCATGTTAAAATGTCTGTTGATAGTGCAATTGCTCTGGTCTTGTTTATACACCCATTTCTAGAAGAGATTACTTCACAGCAGATGTCCTTTACCCTTCCCCCTTCCTCATTGTCTCCTTGGCCACAGATGCAGCTGCTGTCATAAAGATGTGTCCTATCGGATTAGCCTTTCCAAGATCTGTTGATCTTTTCACTGTGTCCCGTTATGATTTTCTATGATGTTCTTCTCCATTTCCTGTAAAGAGAAGCTTCTTCGATAGGGAGTGGTAGTTGTACTTATCTATGTATATAAAGATAAGATTTATAATCCAGTAAGGAATTATGCTGATCTAGCAAAGAGCTGTAGGAAATTATTTTCTAAGGTCCATGACCTCACTATCCCCCAGGAAATTACTAGATTTCTAGTACTAGGCATGATTTCCTTCATATTGCATTGGTCTTAAGTTCAATTAGACAGCCTTAATGGGATCTTTTAAAGATTAAAAAAAAAGTTATTCAGCAATCATACTATTAGAAAATATTGGCTCCATAATCATTTAATTTTCCATTCTAACAATACATCTATTATTTCATGGTATCTGTCCAAGGCACCAGCCAATGACTGTATCGGGGGAAGATTATGCTACAACTTCTTCAGTGTAGTTCCTCTCTGTCTCTACTGAGCATGCAAGTTCTTGCTTATAATAATAATATACTTTTAAAAACTTTTAGAAAGCTAGACTAGGTTTTTCTAAACTTTGACTAGCATGAAATGTTAAATCTATCATGGAAGACTTAAATATTTGCACTTCTTAAGAATATTCCTAAAATATATCTATCCATATATATTAAAAACAGTTAAAATAGAGGCATACCATGACAAGATAATGGTATTAATACTAAATATCCCAGGCTAACAAATAAAAAGCCTAATCCAAGAAATGAATCAATTCTTTTGGAGTTTTTGGCCAGTGAGATTCCATTGTTCCCAAATACATTAAAATTTACTGCCAGTATTATTGGTTACCCCCAAAAATTTGGCAGTAAGATCCTAGTCCTGAAAGAAAGAAAAAAAAAACACACCTTAGTCACAGAATATGTGAAATTAAGCTGTTACTGACCTGAAAGCTTCATTCTACTTTAGAGGAGTTAAATAGTCATCAGTCTTAGCCAGATCTAAATATTGTGCATTTTTATACTGGCTACTGACTGGGAAGGATATGTCCTTTGGTGCAATAGTAGCAAGAATGTCATAGGAGAAAACAACTACTTTCTTCTTACCATGAACATCAGGACACAAACCTATGACTAAGCACATGATAGACCCTAGAACATAACCAACTATTATTATTGTGCTGAATGGGCATAGTACTTATTAAACCAACTCCTAATTAGTTATCATTATACCCAGAGACTAATGTATTGTTATCCCTCAGCAGAGAATCTTTTGTAGCAGATGAACATCAACACAGAGATCACCCAGAACTGGACTAGGTGTTGAGAATAAGTGATTGCAGAATGCTCAGCCCTAAATGGAACATATATACTGAACCCCGCCCCTTTCAGGGCATAGAGACCACTGTGGAAAGGAATTAGATGACCACAAGAGCCGGAGGCGGTAAATAGCTAAAGGGAATAGTATCTTCTAGACACAGCAGGAAAGCTATACATATGAATTTACAACAAATGTGACAGCCTGAACAGGATCTTTGAAATCCCAAATAAGCTAAATTCCAGCATGAAGAGTGGCTCGAGGCATGATCTTACATTCACAGTATAGGATTCACAAAGGAGGAATCCCTAATGGCTAAGAGACACTTGAAGAAATGCTCAACATCCTTCATCATCAGAGAAATGCAACTCAAGACAACTCTGAGATTCCATCTCATACCTGTCAGAATGCGTAAAATCAAAAGCCCAAATGACAGCACATGCTGGCGAGGGTGTGGAGAAAGGGGTACCCTACTCCATTGCTGGTGGGAGTGTAGTCTTGTGCAACCACTATGGAGGTCAGTCTGGCGATATCTTAGAAAACTTGGAATAACTTTGCCTCAGGACCCAGCCATACCGCTTCTGGGTATAAACCCAAATGTCTCCTCACGGAATCATAAAAAAGTTTCCTCATCTATGTTCATAGCACCCTTATTTGTAATAGCTAGAAACTGGAAACAACCCAGGTGTTCCTCAACTGAGGAATGGGTTAAAAAACTGTGGTGCACTACACAATGGGATATTCAGCTATCAGGAGCAATGAAATTGTGCAATTTGCAGCCAAATGGATGGAACTAGAAAAGCTCATCCTGAGTGAGCTAACCCAGACTCAGAAGGACACATATGGCATCTATTCACTTATAGTAGGATTTTAGCAGAGGATATCGATACTACAACTAACACACCAAAGGGAACATGGACATAGACTTTTTATTTTTTTTTTCTATTTTTTATCTGTTTGTCTGCTTATTGGTTTGTTTCTTTTTTAGTTCTCTCTCCCGGGCAATGAGACACTTTTCACTGGTGGTACTGCCTCATAGACCCCCCAATGAATGAAGAGGTTCTTGACCCTCATACGCCCTATGAACTGAGATGAGGGACTGTTATATAGGGACACGCCACCCCAGAGAAATGGGATGGAAGTGTTAGGGTGTAAAGAAAAAAAATGAAATGTGAAGTTTCAGCCTTTTGCTACTAATTGTCATAAACTGTTTAGGATAATTAAGAAATGCAAACTAAGAGTCATGGAAGCCGGTCATTGTGTTAGGTACTATGACAGTCTATTATAGTTATTTTCTAAGCTAATCAGAACTAAAGCTGCTAAGAGACAAGCAACATCTGCTTATCCTAATATAAGAGATAGATAGGGCTTCTTCCAAAACCTCAAAAGATATGCAGAATATGACATTCAAAGATGTTTTCTTAACTTTAGATTTTTTTTTATATCGAGACATATCAACTCCTGACAGCACACCCTATTCTACTCCAAATAGAAGATGATCATTGAAGAATCTCCAGTGGGAGATTATTGAATTAGTCACAAGCCTATCTCTTGGCAGGAAAAACCCTTTGCTCCAACTGTAGACAGAATGCTGTCCAAAAAGGACAAAACTTGGAAGCAGGTGAGTCAACAGCCTGGCTCTGCCAAGACAGGGTAGGCAAGTCCTTCATAACCCCTGCTCTACAATAAATGTCAGTCAGAGAAATGGGGCCAAACGACTGAAGATCAATGCTGTAATGCATGGAGAGAAAATGGGAACTGTCCAGGCAGCCACTGGTATGTCATTTCTTAGTTTTGGAAGCTGCATGCCCTGTACTTCCTATAAAATCAGATATATTTATCCCATTCAGGTCTCTGAGGTGGTTGAAGAATAGATAGCTAGAGTCTCATAATTAAATTTTGAGTTATTTAGGGGTCAAGAGAGTGTTATAGATGTAGGATGTTGCTTTTAAAATTGTGTTGCAAGTTAGTATGAATGTTGAGTTAGATATAGAACTTTAAACTCATGGAGATGGTTAGGTAGTAGAAAGCTAAAATCAGGTACCAAATACATATAGACTGGACACTGAGAATGTATGCTAAGCCATATAACCCTCATAACTGTGGCCTAATTACCTCTGTTGTTTTGTATTGTATCTATTATTATAAGAGAAATAACCATTTGTTGGACTAAAAAGGGGAACTGTTGCAGGAAATAAGATATACCTTAAACTTAAAAAAAAAAAGGGAAGAGAATAGGGGTTGAAGGTGGGAGGGAGGAACGGGAGGGAGGAGTATGGAGGGGAATGCGATTGAGATGTAACTTGAAGAAATAAAAAATAAATTAGTAAAAAAATAATGAAAAAAATAAACAAATAAACAAGGAGGGGACATCCACTAAAGAAGCAGGAACTGTAACTATTCAGTTTTTTTTTTATAAATACTTTATTTTTTTTCTTCAAGTTACATCTCAGTCACAAACCCCTCCCTATTCCCCCTTCCTATCCCACCCTTCCACCCTCTTCCCCCCAGAAGTTTCCCCTTTCAGTCCAACAGATGGTTCCTTCTCTTATAACAGTAAGTATTATACAAAACAACAGATATAAATATGCCACATTTATGAGAGTTAAATGGCCCAGTATACCTTCCCAAAGTCCAGTTTATACATATTTGGCCGTGACTTTAACATTCTACTATATAACCATCTCCATGTGTTTAAAGGTCTATATCTGATTCAACATTCATACTAACTTGCAAAACACTTTAAGAGTATCTTCTTAGATCTATAACACCCTGTTGATTCCTAAACAACTCAAAATTTAACTATGAGACTCTAGCTGTCTATTCTTCAACCACCTCAGAGACCTGAGAGGGATAAATATATTTGCTTATATAGGAAGTGCAGGGCCTGCAGCTTCCAAAACTAAGAAAGGACATACCAATGACTGCCTGGACAGTTCCCATTTACTCTCCATACATTCCTGCATCAGTCTTCAGCCTTTGGGTCCTGTTTCTATGACAGACATTTGTTGTAGAGCAGGGATTATGAAGGACTTACCTACCCTGTTTTGGCAGAGTTAGGCTGTCGACTTCCCTGCTACCAAGTTTTGTCCTTTTTGGACAGCAGTCTGTCTGCAGTTGGTGCAAGGGGTTTTTTCATGCCAAGAGATAGGCTTGCCACTAATTCAACCATCTTACAGTGGAGAGTCTTCGATGCTTATCTTCTGCTTGGAGTAGAATAGGGGGTGCTGTCAGGCGCTGATATGTCTCGATATCAAAAAAAAAAGAAAATCTTGATTTAAGATAACATCTTTAAATGCCATATTCTGCAGATCTCTTGGGGTTTTTGAAGATGCCCTATCCATCTCTTGTATTTAGATAAGCAAATGTTGCTTGTCTCTTAGCAACTTGATTACTGGGTAGTTTAGAGAATATCTGTGATAGACTGTCATAGTAGCTAACAAAGTGACATGTTTTCATGACTAGGAGTTTGTTTTACTTAACTATCCTAGACCGTTTTAGACGGTTGGTATCAAGAGGCCAGAGCTTCACATTTTATTTTTAAGTATCTCTAGGTATGATACCATTAGGAAGCGTTACCTTTAATTTTGTATCAATATACAAAGATCTATTCAAATGTGGCTAAATATACTCTTAATTTTGTATCAATATACAAAGATCAATGCCTATGTAGCCCAATACAATCTTAATATTACATCCATATACAAGGGTCAATACCATTGTGGCCAACTATAATCTTAATTTTGTATCAATATACAAAGATCAATACCGATGTAATCCAATACAATCTTATTTTTGCACATTAAACAATGGTCAATACCACTTTAGCCAAATAAACTACTAATTTTGTATCAATATACAAAGGTATAAGGGCATATTCAATAATCTGTCCATTCTTCTTGGACCTTCCTGTGCTATGTCTATCTCATTTTTCTCAAGCCTATGCACTCCTACATAGGAGAGGAAGAAGGATACAGAAAAGGAAAAATAGGAAGTCCCTGGGGCTAACCACCAAAACCGATTAAGACAGGACCATTTATCAGCTTGTAATCTCTTCCCCTAAATATCGGAGTTTTCAGTTATCCTTCAAATAACCAAAAAGAAGGGCGGAGAAACACCTTCCCCACCCTCTTGGCATGGGTCGTCGCTCTCTTAAAGTGACTTCCTGCTGATTTGGGTCGTAGTAGACCTGTTTGGGGCCCGAACTCAAATGGAAAAAATGGTTAAAAATGTAAGTACACTCCTTTTATGTTCAGTCCTTCTGTTCTCAGCTATTTAGATGACCTAAGGGGTTTGTAGGGAGAAGCTGATCTTGCAGGCTTCACTGAGGTTCCTGCCTGGGCATTGTGTAGAGCTGAACGGTCCCAGTGACATTGGATTGCCATGGTGGTTGCAGGCCCCCAATGGAGACAGCTATTGAGGAAGTCTGCCAGGCAGAATCAACTGGGTCACTCGCCCTCCTTGGTGCTTGATTCTGCTCTCTGCTGAGGTTTCCGCTGTCCAGCCGTCCCCGGGCTCCCCTAATGGACTCTTCGATTCTCCTCGAAAGATAAGAACAGAGCCCTGCCCCAATCCCAACCCTGGGACAATTGCCCTCGTTTTTTTTACTGGGGGGGGATGGGGGGGGGCTAGGTAGTACTTCTCCTGAAGCAAATTTGGCCTCCTGACAACATACAAAGC
The DNA here is from genome assembly GCA_907164525.1 of Lophiomys imhausi. Lineage (NCBI taxonomy): Eukaryota > Metazoa > Chordata > Mammalia > Rodentia > Muridae > Lophiomys > Lophiomys imhausi. The sequence continues at coordinate 2,094 of CAJQZJ010027745.1, read as the reverse complement.
GTTATCTTTCAATCCGGGTTAAAGAAGAAATCATTCTGTCATCTTAGAGCTAAACCAGCTCTGGTGTATATATTTTGAGATCCCAAAGGACAATCTGCCTGCATCGAGAAGGCCTTTTGTAAGTAATCTCCAAACCTAGGTCCCTCCAAATCCCATGTGTGTGTCTCTGAACTCTAATTATTGGAATCAGAGACCTTTGTTTCCAATCTGAAGGGATCAAAGATGTGTTCCATCACTCCTGGATCGAAGTCTTTCTCTATTTAGAGTTTGCCCAGCATCAGACTGACCCTGAGCTGCGTGATCTCCCGTTTCTGTCTCCGGAGTGCTGGGAGCTGGGACCAAGGGTGTACTCTTCTTGAATGGTGGGACCAAGAGTATGCACCCTCACCACCCTGCTCTGTATGACTCCAGAATACATAAGACCACCAACTCTACGGTGCTCCCCCCATCTCCACTGAAGTCGAAGGCATGGGCCAATACCACAGTTCTCTTGTATTTTACCTTAGTTCCACGTCTTCTCGACACCTGGAGGTCTGCAAAACCAGGCCGAATGGCTGTATCCTCTATTCCATTCACAGTGTTTCAGCCCTGCAATCTGCCTTTTTTTTTTTAAATAAATTTATTTGTTTGTTGCTTCAGGTTACATCCTTATCATATTGTCCTCTTTGCCTGCTTCCCATCCCCACGCTCCCATGATTTACCCCCTGACCCTTCCGTCTTGTTCCTCTGGGATAGAGTGTCCCTGCCTAACAGTCTCTCACCACAGATCAGGAGTCATATGAGGGCCAAGGGCCCCTTCATTCTCTGGGGGCCTACGAGGCTACTAGTACTGCCAGTGAAAGGTGTCTCTTTGCTACTGGGGGAATACTAAAAAAAAGACCAACAAACACACAAACCCACAAAAACAAAGAATATCAACAAAAAAAAAGAGAGGAAAAAGAGAAGGGAAAGGGAAAAAGAAAAAAGAAAAAAGAAGGAAAAAGAAAAAGATAAAAAAAAAATTATTTCCCTGTTCCTTTTGGTGTGTTGGTTGTAGTACACATATCCTGTACGATATAGTTAAAATCCTACTATAAGTGAATAGATGCCATGTGCATCCTTCTGAGATTGGGTTAGCTCACTCAGGATGAGCTCCTTTAGATCCATCCATTTGGTTGCAAATTGCATGATTTCATTGTTTCTTATAGCTGAGTAATATTCCATTGTATAGATGTACCACAATTTTTTAATCCATTCTTCAGTTGAGGGACATCTGGGTTGTTTCCAATTTCTAGCTATTACAAATAAGGCTGCTATGAACATAGATGAGGAGACTTCCCTATGTCTGCGTGAGGTGTCCTTTGGGTGTATACCCAGAAGTGGTATGGCTGGGTCCTGAGGCAAGGTTATTCCTAGATTTCTAAGATATCGCCAGACACTCCATAGTGGTTGCACAAGTCTGCACTCCCACCAGCAATGGAGTAGGGTTCCCCTTTCTCCACACCCTTGCCAGCATGCGCTATCATTTGAGCTCTTTATCTTAGCCATTCTAACAGGTGTTAGGTGGAATCTCAGGGTCGTCTTGAGTTGCATTTCTCTGATGATTAAGGATGTTGAACATTTCTTCAGGTGTCTCTCAGCCCTTAGGGATTCCTCCTTTGTGAATTCTCTATTTAGCTCCATCTCCCATTTTTTGATTGGATTATTTGGTTTCTTGGCATTTAGTTTCTTGAGTTCTTTGTAGATTTTAGATAATAGCCCTCTATCAGATGTGGGGTTGGTGAAGATTTTCTCCCAGTCTGTTGGTTGCCGTTTTGTTCGAATGACAGTGTCATTAGCCTTACAGAAGCTTTTCAGTTTCATGAGGTCCCATTTATTGATTGTTGATCTCAGGTCCTGAGCTGTTGGTGTTCTGTTCAGGAAGTTGTCACCTGTGCCAATGAGTTCGAGGGTTTCTCCTACTTCTTCTAGTATCTTTAGTGTGGCTGGCCTTATGTTAAGGTCTTTGATGCACTTGGAATTAAGTTTTGTACAAGGTGATAGGTATGGGTCTAATTTCATTCTTTTGCAAGTGGACATCCAGTTGGACCAGCACCATTTGTTGAAGATGCTGTC
>CAJQZJ010027742.1:0-11454 GCA_907164525.1 Lophiomys imhausi | reverse complement strand
GCCTCCAGGAGAAGAAAATAAAGCTGCCAGAGACGTAGGAGAAGAGGGAGAAGAAATCGAGAGCAGGAAGGAGGACATACACCATGGGTTAGAGAAAAGAATGCCATTCCAATGTCCTGGATCATCGGTATAGCATGGGGAATAACAGCCCAGGGGACATATGTATATACGGGGTCATATTTGTGGAATAGAATTAAGGGTTAGCTTAGATGGGCCAAGATTGCTCAATCCAGGCCAAAGCTTGTTAAAATCCATGTGGTGTCTGTGTGCTCATTTATAATGGCAGGTTAAACATTAAAACTGCCAACCAATTAAATATAATCTAAATACTGGTAGATAATTTAATCAAATCTTTCTATAGAATACTATTTAGTCTTTACAATAAACAAAATACTTCCATCTGTAACAACATAGGTGAACCTGGAAGATATTATGCTATTTTAAGTAAGCCAAACACAGAGAGATAATTTATAATCTTACATGAGTATGGAAACTAGAAAGTTGAATTTGACTAATTAATGAATAGAGCATAGATAGCCAGGAACTCAATTAAGAAGAGGCAGGCTAATACGTGCAACTTCTGAGATAGAGAGGAGAAATAATTTCAATAAAACTATTGTATTGTATACTTAATAACAATATGGTATATTATTCCTAAAAATTGCTAGGAAAAGATGTCAACAATTCTCCATAAAAATTTGAGTGTTATATATGACAATATATATTAATTAGCTAGATATTGCTCCTCCAAAATGTATACATATTTCAGTGTATCATATTATAAATCACACATACACACACACACATCCATTTAAAGCAACTAATTAAATAATAAATTTGAAAAAGAAAAATCAATACTAAAAGCAGGAAGCCAAAATAACTCCAAAGTACTATGGCAGGACATGTTCTCGTAGCTTTATTAGAATTAAAACAACAGTCTCATAATAGATGTCTCATTATGGCTGAGCACTGCACCATCATTTATTCTCCCCACTTCAAACAATAGTGAATCTATGTTAACTGCCACTCACTGCTGCTAAAAGAAACTTTTCTGATGAGGCTAATAGCTGCCCTAATCTATGAATATAAGGATATGTATTTAAAAAGCATGTATCCCTTTTTTGGTTTTACTTTTGGTTCATTTATGCCTATATTAAAAGTAACCCAAACAATTTGAATATATTCTCACAAATATCCCACCCCTAAGCATACAGAACTTATAAAACCACTGGTATAGTCTGTAACAATCATTGCATGCACATTCTGAATAGTACCTGGAATAGTTTTGGCAACTACTGAATACTTTTTATTACATGAGTGTACTATGCTATAATTTTTCATAGCTGTTTCATATTTTAAGTAATCATTTTTCATTTCTTGGCATTAATGGTCATATATCAGTAAACATTTTGCATAAATCTCTTAGTATTTCTAGAGCTTTGTAGTAAGTTTTGAAAATAGTAAATTAGAGTATTCAATTGAACATCTAAAGACCATTAGGTAGGCTTAAGAAATATAACCAAAAGTAATTTTTGTAGTAAAGTTTAGAACTATTTACAATTCATATTGGTATCTGTTCAAGATAAGTTTTACTTTAATGTATCCCTTTTAAAATATTGTGTCCCTTTAGTAAAATAAAATGAATGAGGGTTTATCATGGGGTATATGACCTACTCATCCAGAAGTCCTTGTCTGGGTTCACAAGATGACACATGAATTCCCTCTTGGTAATGGATCTTAAAACCACTCAGGAAACTGAAGATTTCCTCACCAACATTCATGCCACTATAACACCAATGGGTCTATCACAATAAGCTGAATGTTATTGTAACTCATAGGGTTCACAGGTGAATAAGGTTGATATATTTTCTCCTCTAGAAGCATGCATCACACCATATCTTGTGACAAAATTATATGGCGTCTTCAGTAATACTATCACAACCATCCAGTTTTGATGGTCCACTAAAAGCAATGGGAATAATCTGTATTGTTTTAAGGGGTTCTTTGACTGCCAAGGTTCATAGAGCATAAAGAAAGTAAGGGTAGAAAGATTGTAATAGCCAGAACTTAAGGGAGGCTATTGAAAACTTATATCTTTTGGACATGACAGGGCTATTGCACTCACCAAATCACAACAGTTTTGGTTACTGGCACAAGACCTGTGAATACTCAAGTCAGTAAGTATTCCAGCATGGATAACAGACGATATCATGATGTTTCACCTCTAGCTCGGGTGCTATTCACAGTTGATGACTCCTGGAAGAAGCATTGTCAGTTTCGTTCAGAGATGTGGCCCATGGTAGGTTTCTCATGTTCCTGTCATGACCTTATACTTACTGATATGAGTGTTATTAATTAGACTAGGTTATTTAGTTTAAAAATAATAAGAAGCTATAAAGCTTGGATAGGAAAAATGTTTAGGGGACTCAAGGAGGTGTTAGGAGGACAGATGTAGGAAGTGAATATGATCAAAATAAATTGTATATGTATGTAAAATTTCTAAAAAATAAATTTTTAAAATAAAATTAGGAAAATAGCTTTTTAAAACATACATATTCAAGTTAGGTATTCTGATTATGAGTATAAAAAGGCAAGAGTAAATATATTCAACTTGTATAAAATACTGCATAATAATTCACTTAGCCCTTTGCAAATACAAAGAACATAAATAAATAGGAAAATATTTTTATATATTGTTTCTGATAAATCAATAGCCAACATAATACAACATGGAAAAAAATCTGTGAATTTTACCTAAAATATCAGGAACAAAATATAAGTGTCTAATCTCACCACTCTTTAATTTAAACATAGTGCTTGAAATCTCAGCCAGAACAAAAAGGCAAAATTATTAAAACCATACAAATGGAAAATGAAGAAATTATTCCTATATGCAAGCCATATGCAACTCACTCAAAAACATACCTGAATCTATTCTTGAGTTCTAATAAAATGATCAGTTAAATAACAGAATATAAAATCAATATAAAAACTCATTTTACATGCCAACAATATGTGTTTATTTAATCAAAGTTGTTAAGATCTTTGGAGTGAATATAAAGCCTTAAAAAGTGGTTTTCAACCTGTGGGCCAAAACCACTTTGGGAGTCACATATCATATATCTTGTATATAAGATATTTATAATATGATTCATAACAGTAAAAAAGTTACAATTATGAAGCAGCAACAAAATAATTTTATGGTTGGGCATCTCCAAAACATGAGGAACTGTATTAAAGGGTTGCAACATTAGGATGTTTAAGAAACACTGTCTTAAGGGAAAAAATTATAAAAGACACTATATGTGAAGATCTTCCATGTTCCTGGGTTGGAAAAATTAACATTGCTAAAAAAGAAGGCTGCCAATATTGTTCTATATAGATTCAATACAACCCATTCAGAATCCCAATGATACTTCCATATAAACATAAAAATTAATATTGCACTACATATGGAAACATAAAACCAATTTTATATGAACACACACACACACACACGCACACACACACACACACACCTCTGATTACTCAAAGTAATGCTGAACAAAAAAGGAAAGTTTGGAGACATTGCAATGCCTGTCAGCAAATAATATTTCAGAGACCTAATAACACTATAGTATGTGTCCTATAAAGGAATCAAACATATAAACAAACAGAATAGAAGACTTAGAAATCAGCTTTCACACATATAGCCAGTTAATTATTTTAAAAGTTTCCAATGCTTAATTAACAAACATTGTTAAGAAAACTGAAAATAAATATGTAAAAGAATGAAACTAGATTCTTATCTTTCATGGTTGACCCCTGCAAGGCTGAAGGCCCATTGCAGAAGAGGGGGCAGAAAGAGTTAGCAGCCAGAATTTGAACAAGAGTGCGGTAAAAGAGTATCTTCTTGACATGGCATAGCCATTTCACTTATAAACTCACTGAAACTTCAGTCACCTGCAAAAGACCTTCACAAAGTTGATATAATCATCATTTTAGCATCCATGGTTGAGGTACAAATGAAGGCACACTTCTCAGTGAGGGAGAGAGTTGACAGATGGTGGGGAAAATCAGTAATTAAACCACTCATAAGTTGCCCGTGATACAGTAAGCAAGCCCCACTCATGCACATGGAAAGAATCTCAATAAAACAGAGTAGGTCAAACTTGCAACAACTTCAAAGTGTGAGGGATATTATTGGGAATAAGAAAGGTTTGAGCTGCAGAAATAAGGGAATGAGAGAGGACTGTAAGAGAAAGATGTGTAAAAGAAATTCAATATATACATTATGAATTGTCAAAGCATCAAGAACAAAAAACATTATTATTCCAAGCACTTAATAGTGAAGCAGGAGGATAGGAGTTTAGATCCTACAAATCCAGAATCCACATAAATGCCTGGTAGTTGTGGTAGCCCACCTGTAATTACAATTTCATAAAGGCAGAGCTAGAGGATACCCAGAACGAACTGGCTATCAAGCCTAATCATATATGTGGTCTCTGGGTTTGACTGAGAGACCTGGCCATGGTGAGTAATGTAGAAGAGAGATTGAGGGTGATCATGGTGGACAGGAAATTTGGGCTTCTGTCTGCATGGGCTCATATGAACACTACCACCCCACACACACATAAATATGCTTTCACACACAAACATACATGCACACATATGAATACTGAACACATACGTGAAAATGAAAAAATAGAACAAACACAAACAAATCCACTTGAAGTGGATCAATATGCATAATGTAAGAATTAGAAGAAATCATAATAACTACTTCAAGATTGAGACATAGATAATGACTTTCTGGTTAGGATTTCAAGAAATTATGACATAATTGGAAACTCTGACACATTGAAAAGCTTCAGGATAGCACAAAGAACAGCACAGTTAAGGGAGAACCTATAGCAAACTAAACTATGTGTCCTTGTTTCAATATATTGAACATTGATTACTTTTGAACAAGACCGTAACACTATGAAAACTTTCCTAATGAAAAATTAGTATGTGTAGAATGGATTTATGAGAAAAAACTGGGGGAAACTGGAGACAGGAATTATCTTCAAGATAGGCAAGCAGCATTACAGACTGAAAATTGTACTCTTCAAGGGGGCAATGAAATGAAAGGGATGTTGGTAAACATTCTAAGAAAAGATCTAAGTGACATCATTCAATTTTCAAGTCACTTTTTAAAAAGGACTAGTAAAACTGGAATAAAATGATGGAGAATGGGGAAAAAGAAAGGTGAACATTGATGGTTCTGTAGCTACCATAACAAGTAACAACTAATGAAAACCAACACCCTATCTCTTGGATTATTTTCATGTTTCACAAACAGTGGCAACCACTCTCTTCTGCAAGTCTGCAGGTCTGGAGGAAATTTACCACAATAAACCTCAGATTAGACTGGAAATTCATTAAGAACTGAAATAGTGTCTGAGTAATCAGGTTTACCAACTGACTTGTGCCTAGCCTCAGTTATGAATATTTTCATATCCTCTTATATGTACCTACTCCTTGAAATCTGGAAGTAAGCTCTTTACTAGGCAAGCACTCTACACTGAGGTACCTGCCTGGGTCTGAAATGCTCTGATTTCAAAGACTGGTTGAGCAACATCATTTTTTCTTATGGTAGTTAGGTAATAAAGTAAGCATTGTGCTTTCGTTTCTAATATCTAGTGATAGTTGAATCATTTGATGAAATTCAACTGATGTGATTCATTTGTAATTATAAATGAAAATTTGTTAGATAAGAGTACAGTTCATTAAAAGGAGAAATTTCAAATTTAGACCTATATTAAAAAATAGAGTTCTTAAATGTGTGTGTGTGTGAAAAATCTTCAAAATCCTTGGGTTCTATTTCCTCAATTGTAAAGTAAAAGTTCATCTTTATTTGCAGAGTGCTAGGAAATGCAAATGAAGTAATATACAGAAAAAAATCATACAAAATGGTCAGAAATTTAAATCAAGGTTTATGTAAATTTGATGAAAAATTTAAATAGTTCTTACCAACCAAAAACACTTATCTATTTTTCACATAAAAACAAACAAGACCTCCCATATTAATCCAAATGTACTAGTTCCAAGAATTTAAAGATTCTGAATTTATACCTAGATTAAAAATATATTCTGAATATATTTAGACCTAGACTAAAAATTATAGATGAATGAGATAATATAGAGACATTTGAATATGGTTTTTAAAGAATATTTAATAATGTATTTATACTACAACCTTATCACATTGAGCAATATAATTTCTAATTTATGTAGGTTTCTGTAACAATTTTAGAATTGGAAACCATCCATCCAGTAATATTTCAAGCTATGAAAACGGTGACCAGATTGTTAGATTGAAAGTAACTTTGTGCTTCATCTTATCTATATATTCTAAGCTTACTCTTAAACACTCATTAATATTATAGTTAATCATATTTTACATTGAAATAAAAGAATCTGCAACTATCAGATGAAAGGTGATGCACAGAGATGCATAATTTTAATCTTTATTGTGTCCACACCCTTAAAATTTCAATGCAAGTAATTTCGGTAAAAAGCCCAAAAAACAAAAACTATTCCCGTCTTGGACAGTCAAATTCTGGAATGTCTGATTAGCCAGCTGCCAAGCATATTCTTGAAATACATCTGAGAAATCTAAGAAAATTTCTACATCATCCAAATTAAAGGCCAAATTTCTTCTTAGGGAAAAGCAGAAATTAAAATACTGTACTTTAATGACCATCACATGTAACAGGAAAGAACGAGGATTTTAAGGATAATATATCCATAAAAGTGAATGGGTCAATCTTGTTTTTAAGATATAATTTATTTACTTACTTAAATAAGGAAACAGCATTCAGACATAATGATAAGGGCAAATTTGAAGAATTTTCCAGAGAATTTATACAAGGAAAAAACAAAAATAAGCAAATGATGAATTTTTTATTCAAAAGAGAAGAAGTGTGGATAACTGAGAAGAGTGTATGATCAAATAATCTTAATGTAAAACTATAAGTACATATATGCTAGAAAAATTGAAATTGGTGGTTAGAAAAATAACCATTCACATGTATATAAAACACTAAAAAGAAAATCACCAAGGGAAGTTAACTGGCCTATCATTAGAAATTTCCAAATAAATAGATCATTGTTTTAGTGGTGTGACTTCTAAATGGTATAGTTGAAAGATCATAAACACCATCAGGGCATTAACTAAATAATTAAGGAATCCAACTATTTTAAATTTTAGTATTTTACATTTGGTACTATACTACAGATAGGTGCATTTTCAATTTTCAAGTCTCTATATGACAACAAAATAAAAAAAATAACTTGTGCAAGTACTCTAATTTTAAATCTCTTGGCATTATGAAAGAAATGTTTTGCTTTTACCAGACTACTTCATAATTACTCAATTTTAGCATATTATTCACTGATCTTAATAGTTGTTCCTATCCTTTAATAATGCTTCCTATTAGAGGACTATAAAGTATAGTCGTAGACATAATTTTCATTTATGAAGATGATTCAGTTTCCTAAATAATGCTAATAAAAATAAAACAGTGGCTTTTATTTATTGATGAGGGAGAGTAAATCATTTTACCTTTTAAACATATAGTTATTATTTTCAGTATACTCGTAATGCAGCTAGAAAAAAAATATTACCACCATCCTGCTACACATAAAAAACTGTGGCTTGAAATATATATTGCTTACTTAATAACAGAAAGACAGGAAGGAAATATATGTACTTAAATAATTCTGTATATTGTTTATCTAGTGTATGTGTGTGTGTGTTTGTGTGTGTATGTGTTTGTGTTAACATGTGTGTGCACACATCTATGTATGCTGTGGGTCTATATGTGAAAGTCAGAAGACAACTTAGAGTTACTCTTCTCTTTTAACCATGAGAGTAACACAGACTGAACTCAGGTCATCAGGCCCAGTAGCAAGAAGTCTGTTGTCTTAGCTATCTTGCTGGCTTTACAGAAGATTCTGTTATTCTAAAAACTATTTATACATTCTGACCATTAGTCAAAACAATATTGAAAATTATTATTTTTTTAATGTAGGGACACTCGACTCCAGAGGAGTGTGATAGAAGGGATAGGGGGTAGAGGGTGGGAGGGCGGGACTGAGAGGGGTGGAAAGAGGACACTGTGATGGAGATGTAACCTGAAGTAATAAATACATATTTTACAAAAGAAATCCACTAAAAAAGAATATTGACAATTATTTACATAAAAGCACAGTCAGAATATCAGTCATTTAATTTTATAAATAATTGTATCTATAAATTATATTGATTATGAAAAGTACCATATTAAAATATGAGAAAAGTCATTCATTTAGTTACATTTTAGGAGGTTAAATCATGAATGTTGAAGATAGAGATATAAATAAATGAGCACAGAAATAGTTCTCAAAAAGAATTTTATATTCTTTCTGCTTCTCTTCCATGTTGTTCCCTGAGCCTGAGTAAGTTGGATGATAAAGATGTCCCATTTAGGATAGAACATTAACAGTCAGTCTCTATTCTATACCTGACATGACAATTGCTTGCACTCTTGAACTCACAGCTGCTGTTTATCTGCCCAAGATCTCCACACTAATTAGCAAACTCAAATTCCTGCACAGATAAGGAATAACATATATGGTCTGACCCGACTGATAACCTATTGGGTGATAACAACTTCTAGGAGAGGGAACCATTGTTTGAGGAAGTGGTAACTGGTAGTTTTCCCACGCTAACTGGACTTCTAGATGAGATATCAGAACAAAGTTGGTTATATGACCAGATTTTATTGTATACATGTATGAATTTCCCAATGAAAAATAATAAATTATTTTAGTGGAATGGTAAGTTCCAAATATGTGATATATATATAACAAAAAGATGAATAATATAAGTGTACATGTTTCAAGAAATGGTTATCTGCAATATATGTATATAACTTTTATTGATTTATTTGTACTATCACTTACTTATATTTCATGCTATAGAATAATGGACTTCCATAAATGTGCTGTCTTAGCTGAACACTCTTTTCCTTAAATATCAATGAAAGTTATATCCTCTTAATTCAAGATAGTCTTAGAACAATTAATTCACAGGAGCCAAACAGAGAAATATCAGTTAAATGGAAATTCTCTCTCAAATGGATATTACAAGTTTAATAACCTATCTTTAAGTGGAAATTTTCTTCAATGAACATACATCTTCCATGAGCAAATGATCCAGATGAAGTGTTGTTTATGTAAATTTTCAGCCCAATAATAACTAAAAAGAAACTATTTTCACAAGGAACTCATTAAGGGTATATCCTGTTGAATTACATTTACAATTTTTTCAACCACTGAAAATGTCAAAACAGTTTTTCACTATATATCATGTAAAACTAGAAGAGAAACTCAGGTCCTATATTCTTAATTACAACAGGATATTATATTTCTATACAAAAATTTTCATAGCATTAGAAGTAATAGTTGGTAAATAATAAGGTCAGAATGGAGGTATTTATTTCAAGTGACAAAAATTTAATTGGTTATTCTGTATCTATCTGGTATGTTTTTCAATATGGAAATATGTCCAACAGTATAAGAACATTTATAAAGCAAATATGACAATGATTATTAGCTTTTTATGTTTATTTATTACTTCAGGTTACATGTCCATCACAGTACCCTCTTTCCACCCCTCTGAGTCCCACTCTCTCACCCTCTCCCCCCTATCCTTTCCATCCCATTCCTCCGGAGTGGAGTGTCCCTGCATATCAGTCCCCTGCCCCAGGTCAGCAGTCATATGAGGCCTAAGAGTTTCCTAATACACTGGGGGCCTACAAGGCAGCCCCACTAGGGCAAAGTGTCTCATTGACATGTAACAAAGTCTATGTTCCTGTTCCCTTTGGTGCATTGGCTGTAGTATAGTTATCCTGTACTCTATGGCGAAAATCTGATTATAAGTAAATAGATGCAACAGGACTCTCGTTTGGAGTCTTTCTATCAAATATCTCTTGCCACCATCTCTTGGATGTTGATGAATATAAACACAGCTAAACGAAAGAGGTTAATATGATGGAAAGAGAAAATCTCACCTTTTATAATAAAATCTTACTATAGATGTTTTAGTGATAGTATTATCAAAATAGTATAAAATTTTATAGTGATCAACTTAAACTTTAGACTTGATATTGGAAAGAGCACTTCTGAGGAAAATATAGAATCAGAAATTATATAGTTGTGTACTCCACAATTCTCATTCTACTCATAAGGGGTTGGGGATATAGTTCAATAATCAAACATAGACATAGAATATATGAAGCCTTCTGTTTCATTTCTATCATTACAAAAAAGAAATCAACTCATATTACTAAACTTATTAAATATATTATCTATAGTTCTATGCTGATAAAATGTACAAAAATTAAACCATATGACCCAAAGATATATCCATTCATATTGGAATTAGTAGATGAATTACCTCTGCATATATTAGACAGTTGTGGTTCTTCCATGTTAACATTAAATTAATATATGAAGTTATAAAGATAAAGATACTTTAATGTAATAAATAGCTTTTAGGTAATTTTATCATCTTCAAAAATTAAAGTAAGCCACATAAGCATAATTGATTTAGAATATTTTAAGATTGTGAAGGATCCAATTTTCAAAAAAACTAAAGGTCAAAAAAAAGTAAAGGCCTGTATACTGCATAAGAAGGTATTGTTTGTGAATAGATTCATATACTTCCTTAGATGATATACTGTCTCATATTTTACCTATATTATTGCATTTATTTATCTCAGAAGAAGACACTACAGAAAAGACAAGAGATGTATGGGGAGAAAATGAATCTGAAGGAACAAAAATGGTTTCCAAAGTTTATTGAGCTTATAAGTAACACAGCAGAGCAGTACTACTTTCAATTCTAAACTGTGATTGATGTTCAAGCAATTAATAAGACCACTTAGCAAATTCATTTCCTAAAACCTGTTTACACCTCTATAATCACCTAAATTATTTTTATATCAGGCTTCTTGCTGCACAGATGTGATTGGTTCATGTCAATGAATAATAAATAATGTATTAACCTGCTACAGTTTGAGAACCAATTTTTGCTTGGGACTATGTCTGCAAAGGTATCTTGACCAACTTAGAAAATACTTTACCTTTCAAAAGCAAAATGAAGGCTACTCCACCCATGGGAGCAAGAATGTTAACTGCATAGCTTCACACCTCTCCTTTTCTTTTCTTTTTTTTTGTTTTTATTAATTAAGACATATTTAAAGATTTAATTGATTTCTTTTTTTGTGTTTATTTATTACTTCAAGTTACATCTCCATTACAGTGCCCTCTTTCCACCCTTCCTGTTCCCACCTTCCTACACTCTACCCCCTCTCCCTCCTATCTTACTCTAAATCCAAGCCCCTAGTTTAGTCCTACCCCCAGCCCTGCAGCATGCCATCTGTT
>CAJQZJ010027727.1:0-14943 GCA_907164525.1 Lophiomys imhausi | reverse complement strand
ACACTGCATCCTGTTTGTGCAGTTTGGACAGCATATTGTCGGCAGTCGAAGCAAGGGCAGTTTGTTGCTCCGTGGCAGCTTGCCACATTTGAAGCAAACTCTGTAAGAAGGTTCTTCAATTCTTATCATCTTTGAAGTAGTATGAGGATGTGGCCAGGAGTCTTATTGTCAAAAAAGTGTTAAATTAGTAAAAAATGCTTAAATGTCATATTCAATAAATCTCTGGGGTTTTTCAAGACAATCTATCTCAGTATATTTTTAAATGTTACCTGTCTTAGCTGTTTACTATCTAATTAACTTAGAAAACATCTGTGATTAACTGAACTAGTACCTAACAAAACCACAAATTTGATTATTAATTTACATTTTTAATTACTCTAAACAGTTTTTAATAATAGCTTTTAAAATGACTAGAACTTCACTTTGGTTTTTAAAGGAATTACATAGGTGTAATACCTTAAAAAGTTGCTATATATGTTTTAAACAAAATATAACCTTAATTTTGTATCAATCTACAAAGATCTATAGGAGTAGATTTAGTAATCTACCCTTTTTCCTATTATTGCTCTATTATTTCTAAATTCCCCCAATTTATGTTTTTTTAAAAAGGAAAGATTTTAACTCTAATACAGTAAAACTATTTACAATAATGAATCAATTTCTGATAAGTTTTCCACAATGTCCAGCTTGGTTGTATTTGGCAGTCTCAGAACTAAGTATTTTTGAGTTCAGAGTTCTGTAAAATGTTAGTGTCAGTATCATATGAACTGAGCAATTTGAATGTCCTGAGTATTTTGTAGTCCAGAGCTGAACTTTGGGTAGTGTTTGTCAGCTTGTTGGCAATCCTGGCTGAGTAGAACATAGCAGTCTGCCCCAATGTGTCCACTGTTTGCTAAGAACCTGGCAGCAGAAGAGGAATGGGACAGTTTGGCACATTGGTAGTGTTACCATCTTCAGATGTTACATTTGTCTAGGGGTCTCTGGATTTCTTAGCTGGATGCTTTTATTCTCTTAGGAAGATATAATCAAAACCCTGACTCAACCCTAACTCTGGAGGTTTCCTTTTTTTGGCAGGGTATATCTTTCCTAGAGCAAAATATTTTTTGGTAATAGAAAAAGTATTATCATTCAATTGAAATAAAAAGAATTATTTTGAAAAATTGAAACTAAAATATACCTTAGTATGTGTGGATAAATATGCCTATATTCACACACACACAGACACACACACACACACACACACACACACATACACACACACACACACATATGTAGTCAAGGTTTAAGTGCATTTATTTTTAGATCATAAATGACATTCGCTTTGAATTTCAGTCTGTTTTTTTGTAAGTGGCTTTTAAATTTAAATTACTGCAATTCCTATGTGCCTGCCTCTGGCTCCCTAGTATTGGGATTAAAGGTGTGTACCATCACTACCCTGTTAAGTGTAACTCTAGAATTTAGAAAACAACTAACTACATAGACCCAACTATCTTTTCTTGGATGGTAGGCATGGGTTAACACTTCCCTGCTCAAATATTTTATCTTAGTTTCAAATCACTCCAACTGAGAGATATAGAAAAAAAATTTTAACTGTAGTAACCATTTGAATTTTCTTAAAACATTTTAAATCTCTTAACTGTGTTATTTTTTCCTTTATTTTAACTTTATTTTTTTTAAGTTTAAGGTATATCTTTCCCCCATAACAGCTCCCCCTTTCAGTACAACAAATGGTTCTTTCTCTTATAACAACAAATACAATACAAAACAAAAAATAGGCCACAATTGTGATAATTATAAGGCATAACATATATCCCCAATGTCCAGTCCATAAGTATTTGACAACTGACTTTAACATTCTACTATGCAACCATCTCCATGAGTTTAATGATCTGTATTCAACTCAGTTTCCATCTTAATTTGCATCACAATCTTAAAAACAACTTCTTAGATCCAGAACACATTCTTGATTCCTAAACAACTCAAACTTTAACTATGAGACTATAGCTATCTAGTCTTCAAACACATGAGAGACTTGAGAAGGATAAATATATCTGATTATACAGGAAATGCAGGGCCAGCAGCTTCCAAAACTAAGAAATGACATACAACTGGCTGCCTGGACAGTTTCCAGTTTCTCCCATACATTACAGCATCAATCTTCAGGCTTTTGGCCCTGTTTCTCTAACAGACATTAATTATAAAGCAGAAATTATGAAGGACTTGCCTACCCTGTCTTGTCAGAGCTAGGCTGTCGACTTACCTGCTTCCAAGTTGTGTACTTTTTGGACAGTAGTCTGTCTACTGTTGAAGCAAGGAATTTTGCTTGCCAAGTGGCAGACTTGCCACTAATTCAACTATCTCCAATTGGAGTTTCTTCGATGCTCATCCTCCACTTGGAGTAGAATAGGGGGTGCTGTCAGGAGCTGACATGTCTCGATATCAAAAAAGTCTTAAGGAAACATCTTTGAATGCCATATTCTACAGATCTCTTGAGGTTTTTGAGGACCACCTATCTATCTCCTTATATTTGGATAAGCAAATTTTACTTGTCTCTTAGCAACTTGATTTCTTATTAACATAGAAAATAACTGTGAGAGACTACCCTAGTAACTAACAAAATGACACGCTTGAATGACTGTTAGTTTGCATTTTTAATTATCCTAAACAGTTTAAGACAGTTGCTAACAAAAGGCCAAAATTTCACATTTCATTTTTAAGCATTACCTAGGTACAATACTTTAAAAAGAGTTAACCTTAATTTTATATCAATATACAAAGATCAATACGAATGCAGCCAAACATAATCTTAATTTTGTATCAATATAAAAAGATCAATACTGATTTAGCCAAATATAATCTTAATTATCTATAAATATACAAAGATCAATACCGATATAGCCAAATACAATCTTAATTTTGTATCAATATACAAAGATATAAGAGCATATTCCATAATCTGTCCCTTTTTCTTTATCATTCCTATATTATGTCTATATCCTATTTTCTCAAGTCTTTTCACCCCTACATAGGAGAGAAAGAAGGACACAAAAGAGAAAAAAAGAGGAATCTCTGGGTCTAACCTCCAAAACCTCTTTAAGAAGACCATTTAACAGCTTGTAATCTCTCCCCCTAAATAACAGTATCTATAACCCATCAAATGACCAAAGGGGGAAAAATCACCCACCCCACCTTGTGGAGATGGGGCACCACTCTCTTAAAATTACTTCCTGCTGATTTGGGACATAGTAAACCTGTTCAGGGCCCAAATAAGAATGGAAAAAATGGTTAAGCATGTTAATAGAATCATTTGATGTGTATTCCTTTTATGCTCATCTATTTAAATGTCCTAAGAAGTTGGGAGACAGACCCTGAACTTCAGGGCTTTACTAAAGTTCTGGATGGAAAAGTCTGTGGAGCTGAACAATCTTAGTGATTTTCAGTTGTTGTGGTTGTAGATTTTTGAGGAAACAGCTATTGAGGAAGTCTGCAAGGCTGGATCATCTGGGCTACTTGTCTTCTTTGGTATCTGATCTGTTTTCTTCTGAGGATTCAATTGTCCAGTTGTCCCTGGACTCCTTAGATGGATGCTTTTAATCTCCTGGAAAGATAAGAATAGAGCCCTGCCCTAATCCTAACTCTGGGACACTACTTTATTTTTGGCAGGTAATACTTTTCCTGGAGCAAATTGGGTTTTTTGACGACATAAAAAGTATTATCTTTCAACTGAGATTAAAAAAGAAATTATTTTGATATTTTGGAACTAAACAAACCTTAAGTATATATGTATTTTTAGATCTCTAAGGACAAGTCACTTTGAATTTCAGCATACCTTTTGTGAGTAGCTTTTAAATTTAATTCATCCCAAATCCTATGTGCCTGTCTCTGCATTCTAAGTATTGGGATAAAAGGCATGTGCTTCCCAACTGATGGGATTAAAGATGTGCACCACCACCCGTGGATCTAACTTTTTCTCTATTTGGAGCTTCCTTGTATCAGGCTGGCCTTGAACTCAGAGATCTGCATGTTTCTGTCTCCACTGTGTTGGGATTTAGGGTGTATCCTTCTCAAGTGATGGGTTAAGGGTGTGCACCATCACCATCCTGTTAATTGTAACTCTAGAATTTACAAGACAACTAACTCTATAGTGATTCTCCTGTGTCTGCTGAATTTAAAGGCATGGGCTATCACCACTCTTCTCAAATACTTTACCTTAGCTCCAAAGGACTTCAACTCTTAGAGGTTTAGAAAACCAGGTCAAACTGTAGTAACTCTTAATTTATTTACAGCATTTAAAACCCCTCAACTGCCTTTTTAATGCCAAACAATGCAAATATCCTTTATATATACATGGAAAAAGTTTTAAGCTTATATCAAAAGTGTGTGAATTATGTGGCAGCCTGAAGTCTAACATTCTAATCTGAAGTTAAGACCATTTTTTCTTTCATGTCAGTAAGGCAAGTATACCTTTGGTAAATCTAAACAGTCCAAGATATCTAACTGCTGAAGCAGAGAAGGGGTTAATTCTTGTATAACAAATATTACAAGATGCATATATAGATAGAATTGATCTTAAACTTGATTGTATTTTGGTCATTTTATGAGTCCTACCAGACCCATTATGCAATGGGATGATAGTATTATGGAATGGATTTTCTTACAACATACACAAAGTAAAAACTTAAAGACACATGTAGAAAAGATATCTGAATTGATTGTAAAAGGTAGAATAAGACTAGGTCAATTATCAGGAATTTACCCAGCTGAAATAGTAGTGCCTCTTACTAATGCTGAGATTATGTCATTGTGGTTAATCAATGAAGAATGACAAAGAGCTTACAGTAACTATTTGGGAGAAATTAATAACAAATTTCCAAAAAGAAAACATATAAAATTTATAAAAAGAACTAATTGGATTCTTCCTCTTATTGTAAAGGGAACACCAATTCCTGATGTACCAACCTTCTAAAATGAAGCTAACAAGATGGAAATGGCAGGTTATAAGACAGACAAAATCAGCAAGGTAATCAAAAGTCAAAAGGCAGAATTGTATGCAATCCTTATGGTGTTACTAGATTTTCCTAAGTCTCTTAATATAATTACTGATTCTTTATATGCAGAAAGAGTTGAGTTACATATAGAAACTGCTAAATTTATTACTGATAACACAGAACTACCTTCTTTATTTATAAAATTGCAACAGGTCATTAGAAGTAGAAATAACCTGTTATATATAACCCATATTTGATCTCATACAGGTTTGCCGGGTCCACTGGCACAAGGAAATGAGGAGATGGACCAATTACTAATAGGAAATTTGTTGGAAGCCTCAAGATTTCATGAAAAACATCATGTTAACAGTTCAGGTTTAAAGAAAAAATTCTCTATTACCTGCCAACAAGCCAGGGAAATAATAAAAAAAGGTCCTAGGTGTCCTCTGTATAACCAAACTCCATTACCTGCTGATATTAACCCTAGAGCTACTAAAAAGAATGAAACTTGGCAAATGGATGTTTTTCATTTTGCAGAATTTGGAAAACAAAGATACATACATCATACCATTGATACATACTCAGGATTTCAATGGGCAACTGTTTAATTTCTGAAAAAACTGATTGTGTTATTGCACATTTATTAGAAATAATGGCATTTATGGTTATACTTGCACAAATTAAGACTGATAATGCTCCTCCATATGTAACTATTAAAATGAAGCAATTCTTTGCATATTATAATATAAAACATGTTACTGGTATACCACACAATCCTACAGGACAAGCAATTATAGAAACAGCTAATCGTACCTTAAAAGAGATGCTTATTAAACAAAAGGGGGAATTAAAGAATCCTAGGGATGGATTACACAATGCTTTGCTAACATTGAATTTCATAAATGTTGGTGAAAATGGTTCCACTGCAGCTGAGAGACACTGGGTTACACACACACACACACACACACACACACACACACACACACACACACACACACACCAAAACTGAGGAATTCAATCAACCAATGCATTATATGGACACTGTAACTTTAGAGTGGAAACCTGCAATAGTTTTAAGATGGGAACATGGTTATGCCAATGTGACTACAGGGAATAAAAAATGTAGTTACCAACAAAACTTATAAAGATTAGATCTGAGGAGGGAAAACTTCCTATTAGCTGAAGTATAAATGTCTTCACATGGTAAGAGTCTTTTATGAACTTTCTGGTGTTCATGTTATTCCAATCTTTCATCTGACAAGGATAGAGTTTATACTTTAAGTGGACTTACAACATTGTTACATGCCTTTCACTTGCCCAAATTTAGAGCAAAAATTAATTTTCAGAGCCAAAAACTGAATGACAATAACGACAAGACAAATAGGCTGGAAGATTCAGCCTAACATACTGCTTTAATCATTGTTTTCTTAAGAACTTTGCATTCAAAATATTTTTAAAAGGGCTAGCCAAAACATGATAAATCATACAGAGACTGGGCAACAAAAGATATAGCTAACTTTCGTGGAAATTGGCCAATATCTCAATTTTTAAAGGGTTCCCAAAAATATTTACACCTCAATTTCCAAGAGATAGGATGGAAGTTTTTTGTTGTATGGTATGTTATGAGTGATTGTTTATTGCCATCTAGGATGAATGGATACATGATGTGTTGTGAAAAAAAAATAAGGGACGGATTCAGGGATTTTCTTCTTTCCTTCACTCTATTCTTTGTTTCTTTTATTATTAAAATCTTAAGATTATTTTGTTATTTTAATAGATATTGGTAAAATTTAAGGTTGTTTTGTTATAATAGATATTGATAGAAAGTTAAGATTATTTTGTTTTACATACACTTAAATATATTTAGTTTCAAATTTTCAAGATTTCTTTTGAAAGATAAATTTTTTTCTATTGCCAAAAAACAACTTGCCCTAGGAAAGATATTACATGCCAAAAAAGAATACCCTAGAGCTGGAGTTAGGGCAGGTTTCTATTCTTATCTTTCCAGGAGAATAAAAGCTTCCAACTAAGAAGTCCAGAGACTACTGGACAACTGGAAACTCTGAAAAAAAAAAACCACCATAATACACCAAAGAACACAAGACAAGTAACCCAAATGATCGAGCATCACAGGCTATTCCAGCCAGGACTTCAATAAATCCCTGAACTTTCCCATCCAAAGTTCAGCTTTGGACTACAAACTTCTCAGGATATTCAAATTTTTGAGCACATAGAGACTAGAAAACAATGCTACTATTAAATTAACCAGTTCTTTTTTCCATTTTATTTGGGCCTCCAAACATATTTTCTATACCCAAATTCAGCAGGAAGTAATTTTAAGAGACCGATGCACCATTCCCAAAAAGTGGGGTATATGATTCTTTGCTCATTTGATGGGTTATAGATGTTGTTTAGGGGGACTGGTTACAAATTGTTATATGGTCTTTTTAAGCAAGGTATAGGAGGTTAGACTTGGAGATTTATTTCTTTTTCTTTTCTCTATCCTTCTTTCTCAGTTATATAGGGGAAAAAGACTTGAAAAGAAAAAAGAGGGGCAATTTGTATATATAATATAGAAATAATAAGATATAAGGGCAAATTATTGAATCTTCTCTGAAACTGAAAACTATCGTTATTCTCAAAATAAGGATTTGTTTTGATACATTGGTATAAAATTTTGTATATTGATACAAAAATAAGGTTAAATTTTGATTCATTGATATAGAATTTTGTATTTTGATACACATATATGTATATTTCAACTCTTATATAAGGCATTCTGCCTATACAACTCATTTAAAAATACAGGTTTACACCCAATCCTTTTATTGTTTGCTATTGCATGCTATTTAGGAGATTGGGTAATACAGGTTGATGGCTGGCCAGGGCAGTCAAGCTCCTGGTCATGTCAATACTAGTCTTAATTTATTACAAAATAAGCTTACCAGGTTAGAAAGATAGTAAATGTTCAAAAATGTACAGTTTGCTTGTTCAAACATAGATAGATTTATAAACAAACAAACAAACAAACAAACAAATAAATAAATAAATAAACAACTCTCTTCAAAACCCTCAGAGGCATACAGAAAATGGCATTTAAAGATGTTTTCATTATTTAAGAAATATTTGACATCAGACTCTTAGCTCCTGACAGTTCTCATTGGACTTGGAAGGAGATGATGAGCATCAGAAATCTCCATCATGAGATAATTCCTTTCTGGGCAAAAATGCCCCTGCTGTCTCAACAGACTATATATAGATGGACCAGAGCTTAAATGCAGTAAATCTATGGCCTGATTCTGCAGAGACAGAGTGGGAAAATCCTTCTTATTTCCTGTTGCACACTTTAGTCTGTGAGAAATGCTTGGCCAGAAGGCTGAAGATGATGCTCCAATGGTATTGAGAGATATTTGGGTCTGTCTAGGTAGCAAACTGTCATTTTTTTCCTGGAAGCTTCTCTCCTGTACTTCCTACTCACTCAAATAATACCTTTATGTCTTATGTCTTTGATGGGCTTGAAGGCATAACAGATACAAAATTTCAATTGAACTTGAGTTTTTAGAATTTAAAACAGTATTTTCAAATATTAATGAAATATTTAGGTCTACAAATATAGGATATGATAGAAAATATTTAGGTTCAGAACTTTAGACACACATAGATTATTTTTTTCTTATTCAAGATTGCCTGATACAAATCACCTAAACATTATGTGTGACTTTTTTATATGGTTTTCCTGATTGTTTAATATTTGTTCTTACTATTTTTTCTATGTGAGTTAAAAAATTTTGCCTTTTTATTAGACAAAAGGAGGGAATTAATGGGATGATGTCATGTATTCTAAATGTTAATTAATTGGTCCTGCTTGCTGCCTGTTACTTTGTTTTCTAATCATTTTGTCTCTGGTTTGTTGAATAAATGCTGCTGTGGCCTTAGATTGGGCAAAGACAAAGGTAGGTGGGACTAAGGTACTTGCTTGTGAAGCAGAGAATTTCATGGGTAGGAGAAGCCTCCAAGAGAAGAAGCCAGGGGCAGGAACAAGGAGACACACAATGGGATAGATGAAATAACGTCATTCCACGTGGCCTGGAACACTGGCATAGCATGGAGAATAACAGTCCAAGGGAACATATGTATATATGGGGTCATATTTGTGCAATAGAATCAAGAGCTAGCTTAGATGAGCTAAGATTGCACAACCCAGGCCAGGCTTGATAAAATCCATGGTGTCTGTGTGTACTCATTTATAATGTCGGGTTAATGATTAACAACCACTGAACCAATTAACAATAACCTAAATACTGTTAAACAATTTAATTATTTCTTTCTACAGCCTCATATGTGGCCCATGTGATCAAGCAAATCTCATGTATTCACCATATGCCTAACAGATTTCAGATCTACAACTTCTAATTCAGATGGCCTGGAATGTATTCTTCTGACCAAAAAGAATTCAGAACATTCTGAACCAAGGTCCCAAGAACACAAAAGTAGTAAGGTGAGGGTAATTCAGGCTACTGCCTTCAATCTTGTCACCCAAAATAGAGGTCCTGTCCTATATACTGAGAACTGTATAGATAAACATGAACTTGAGTAGGACACTGAGCCAAAGACTACTATAGAGTTTCTTAGAAGAATTAAAACATCTGTCATGCCTGCTGTGGACATTCAGAAGATATGTGTATTTTATACTGTGATTTTGAGTTGGAAACTGATAAAGGAGTATGGTGTGACTGAATACATTCACTACAATGTGTAGCAAAAGGCTTTTATTTTTATTTTTTATATTATTCACTCTAATTATTTTTACTATATTTAATACCTCTACCTCCCTTATCCTTCATTCCTACCAAGCCCCGAACACTATGCAGAAAAGAAAGAAAGTTAGAGAGAGAAACTACTTAGTTCTCTTGGAGCTACTTCCTGCTGATTAGGGTCATTGGGCTCTTTGGGGGTAATAGCAGTCTCAATAGAAGTCCAGCAAACCAGGAGACAGCAGCAGGAAGAACAAGCAGCAGTTTGGGGGAGCACCAGCAGCCAGGAGAGCAGCAACCGCTTTCTTCTTTGTAGCCCTTTCTCCTACTTCTTTGTAGAGCCCCTTCTCTCCTGCTTCTTTGTAGAGCTCCTTTATTCTTTGTTTATAGTCCCCTTTTTTCCTACTTCTTTGTAGAGCCCTCTTCTCCTGGGGACTTTGACTTTTTATCCTTTCTCCCAAGTCCTCAGAGTTAAACTTGTTTAGCTGGCTAAGCCAAGTCCCTGCTAACTCTAACCATCCTTCTATCCCACCTAGTGTTGGGGGGTTGGAAGGAACAAAGGGTGGAAGGGAGGTAGCAGAATTAAGTACAGTAAAATAAATTAGAGTGTATAATTAATATAATAATAAAATAATAGAAGCCACTTATTACAAGTGGCACCCAGACATAAAGCAAGGCATAATGGGTAATTTCGTATCTAATACTGTGGAGGAGACAGCAGGATTTGAAGGAGTGAACAGTGTATTTTCAGGACATCAGCAGAAGGCTTAAGATGACAGCTGCTCCTGGGTTCTCTCCCACTTTATGTCAAGAATGGACTTTTTGTATGTTGTTGTTTTTCCTCCTATATGATGTTTCAAAAACGATGGGGAGAATGCTTAAACAATTTGAAAAGTAGCAAATGAATAAGGAGGTGTATGATAAAAGAATTGCAGAAATGGCTATGCAACTACAGAGTTTGCGAATGGAAGTTGAAGGGCTTAAAATGGAAAAAGAGCTGGAGAGAGGAGAACACACAGGTTTAAATCTGGTAAAACAGAAACAGCCTGTTCAGAGAGAAAGGGTTAATCTCAAGCTAACTTCACCCACAGAGGAGTGAGATTACCACCATTAGCTTTCCCAATAGCTGCCAAAAGCCTCAGATATCAAAACACTTGGTGTTTTAATTGTGGTAAGTTTGGCCATTTACGAAGAAATTGTAAGGCTAACAGCCTCAGAGACCAAAATGTCCAGCATAGTAAGAAATATGGTACTTTTCAAGCCAGATGTCAAAAATGGAGTGTGCGTTAACTCTGAGAAATACAGTAACAGCACACAAGCCATTTCTGGTGGCAAAATGTCAAGATTTTCTGGCATTTGTAAACTTTTTGAGAGAGGTCAGCATTGGACAAATGAATATATGTCCAAGAGAGACATACAAGGTAATCTTTTGCACTCAGGAAGAAACTTTGGGATCCTACCTCGAGGCCCCACAAAATGTATGAGTCATTTCAGACAAGAGCAGCTGAGAGTTGTTACCAAGATAGAGCAGCTGAAAGTTACAAGGTTAGAAGTTTCCTCATCTATGTTTATAGCAGCCTTATTTGTAATACCTAGAAACTGGAAACAACCCAGATGTCCCTCAACTGAAGAATGGGTTAAAAAACTGTGGTACATCTACACAATGGAATACTATTCAGCTATCAGAAACAATGAAATTATGCAATTTGCAGCCAAATGGATGGAACTAGAAAAGCTCATCCTGAGTGAACTAACCCAGACTCAGAAGGACACATATGGCATCTATTCACTTATAGTAGGATTTTAGCTATATAGTAGAAGGTATCGATACTACAACTAACACACCAAAGGGAACTTGGACATAGACTTCTTATTTTTAATTTTTAATTTTTATTTGTTTTTTTATACATTAGTTATATTTTTTCTATTTTTTAGTCTTTTTTATATATTGTATGCTTATTGATTTGTTTGTTTAGTAGTTCTCTCTCCCAGGCAATGAGACACTTTTTACTGATGGTACTGCTTCATAGATCCCCAATGAATGAAGAGGCTCTTGGCCCTCATACGACCTCTCAACTGAGATGAGGGACTGTTATATAAGGACACCCCACCCCAGAGAAATGGGATGGAAGGGTTAGGAGGGAAAGAAAAAAAATGAAATGGGATGTTTCGGCCTTTTACTACTAACTGTCATGAACCGTTTAGGACAATTAAGAAATGCAAACTAATGGTTATGCAAGCCAGTCATTCTGTTAGGTACTATGACAGCCTATTATAGTTACTTGCTAAGCTAATCAGAAATAAACCTGCTAAGAGACAAGCAACATCTGCTTACCCTAATATAAGAGATAGATAGGGCCTCTTCAAAAACCTCAAGAGATCTGCAGAATATGGCATTCAAAGATGTTTTCGTAACTTTAGATTTTTAATATAAAGACATATCAACCCCTGACAGCACCCCCTATTCTCCTCCAAGTAGAAGATGAGCATCGAAGAATCTCCAGTGGGAGATGATTGAATTAGTCGCAAGCCTATCTCTTGGTAGGAAAAGCCCCTTGCTCCAACTGTAGACAGAATGCTGTCCAAAAAGGACAAAACCTGGAAGCAGGTAAGTCGAAAGCCTAGCTCTGCCAAGACAGGGTAGGTAAGTCCTTCATAACCCCTGCTCTACAATCAATGTCTGTCAGAGAAGCGGGGCCAAACAACTGAAGAGCGATGCTGTAATATATGGAGAGAAAATGGGAACTGTCCAGGCAGCCACTGGTATGTCATTTCTTAGTTTGGGAAGCTGCAGACCCTGTACTTCCTATAAAATAAGATATATTTATCCCTCTCAGGTCTCTGAGGTGGTGGAAGAACAGATAGCTAGAGTCTCATGATTAAATTTTGAGTTGTTTAGGAGTCAAGTGACTGTTATAGATCTAAGAAGATACTTTTAAAATTGTGTTGCAACTAGTATGAATGTTGAGTCAGATATAGAACTTTAAACTCATGGAGATGTTTAGATAGTAGAATGTTAAAGTCAGGTACCAAATACATATGGACTGGTCATTGGGAATGTATGTTAAGCCATATAACCCTCATAACTGTGGCCTAATTACCTCTGTTGTACTGTATTGTAATTGTTATTATAAGAGAAAGCCATTTGTTGAACTGAAAGGAGAAACTGTAGGGGGAAATAAGATATACCTTAAACTTAAAAGAAAAAAAAAAAGGGAAGAGGATGGGAGGTTTTGGGTGGGAGGGTGGGACTGGAGGGGGAATAGGGAGGGGACTGTGATTGAGATGTAACTTGAAGAAATAAAAAATAAAGGAAAAAAAAAGAAAAAAATTTAAAAAAACTACTGACACAGAAACCATTTAATTCATTTAAAATGTCTTTGTACTCATTTAAAACTGCAACCATTAGTTCCAGTCCATTTGAAAGCTACTATTGAAAAATGTATAGGATAATTAAAAAACACAAATTAATAGTCAATCAAACCGATAGTTTTGTTAGATATTAGTTTAGTTAATTGCAGAAATATGCTGTATCTAGTCTCTTGTATATGTGTTTGAAGTACTTACTATGTAGATAAAAAGCAAGCAGTGTTTGTCTATTTAGATAGACAGACTAGATGATAAACAGTTTTCAAAAACCTCAGAGACCCACAGAAAATGTCATTTAAGGTGTTTTAATAAGAAAAGGTTAAGAAAAGGAGGGAGGGATGGAGAGAGGGAGGGAAGGAGAGAGGAAGGGAGGGGCCAAGAGGGGAGGAGGGAGGAAACTATGTTCTAGAAATAAATAATACTTTTTTAAGAAAAGAGTTAATAAGCTTAAAAATATAATAAAAATACAATATAAAATTTTCAAACTATAATTTACCTTACTGGCATGAAAGGAAAATGGCCTTAATTTCAGATTAGAATGTTAGACTGCAGGTGGCTACAGAGATTACACAAACTTGATAGCAGCTTAAAAGTTTTTTTGTTTTTTTTTTCTTTTTGTAGAGGTATAGGCTATTTCCATGGTTTGGCAATAAAAAGCAGGTAACAGGTTTAAAACACTGTAAATAAATTAAAGGTGACAGCTGTTCAACCTGGTTTTACAAACCTTCAAGAGTTGAAAAAACTTAGAGCTAAGTTAAAATAATGCATGGTGTTAGCCCATGCCATTACCTCCAGTAGAGACAGGAGGATCACTATAGAGTTAGTTGTCTTATAAATTCTAGAGTTACAAGAAACAGGGTGGTGATGGTGCACACCCTTAGTCACATCATTGGGGAAGAATACACCCTTAATCCCAACACACTAGAGACAGAAACAGGCAGATCTCAGAGCTCAAGGCCACCTGATACAAAACAAGCTCTAAACAGAGAAAAACTTTGATCCAGGGGTGGAGGAGCACATCTTTAATCCCATCAGTTGGAAACCACATGTCTTTGATCCCAAAACTTAGAATGCAGAGACAGGCACATAGGATTTGGAAAGATTTAAGTTTAAAAGCTACTTACAAAAGGCAGGCTGCAATTCAAACAAATTGTCCTTTGAGATCTCAAAATATATACACTAAAGGTTTGTTTAGCTCCAAAATATCAAAATAATTTCTTCTTTAATCCGGATTGAAAGGTAATACTTTATATATTATCAAAAAAACCAAATTTGCTCCAGGAAAAATATTACCTGACCCCCCCAAAAAAAAGGTAATTGTCCCAGAGTTAGGATTAGGGCAGAGCTCTGTTCTTATCTTTCCAGGAGATCTAAAGCATCCATTCAAGGAATCCAGGGACAACTGGACAACGGAAACCTCAGCAGAAAATAGATCAGACACCAAAGAAGACGAGTGGCCCAGATGATCCAGCCTTGCAGACTTCTTCAATAGCAGTTTCCTCAAAAGTCTACAACCACAACAACTCAAAATCGCTAAGATCGTTCAGCTCCACAGACTACTCCAGCCAGATCTTCAGTAAAGCTCTGAAGATCAGCTTCTGTCTATGAACTTCTTAGGACATCTAAATAGCTGAGCACAAAAGGACTGAACATCAAATGATTCTATTAACATTTTTAACCATTTTTCCATTCTTATTTGGGCCCCAAACGGGTTTACTACGTCCGAAATCAGCAGGAAGTCATTTTAAGAGAACAACGTCCCATCCCAAGAAGGTGGGGAGGGTATTCTCCCCCTTTGGTTATTTGATAGATAATAGAAAATTTTGTTATTT
>CAJQZJ010027724.1:71129-88217 GCA_907164525.1 Lophiomys imhausi | reverse complement strand
TGTGTGTGTGTGTGTGTGTGTGTGTGTGTGTGTGTGTGTGTGTGTGTACAAATGTGTGGAAACTAGAGAAAGATCTCAAGTGTCTTTACTTAGGAACTATCCATCTTGTTTTCTGAGACAGCATCTGTCACTACAGCCAGGCACTCTCAGGCAAGGCTGGCTGGCTGGCAAGCATGTTCTAATCATCCTCTTGATGATTGATTGCCCAACATTAGGATTACAAACACACACATTTACCTGTGACTTTTCTGGTGGATTCTGGCCATTCTGCATGTATGGAAAGTACTTTCCTTACCAAGCTACTTCCTAGGGCCTCCCTATACATTTTTACATCACATATATATTACTTGAATAATCTAGACTATTACATTAAATAAACCGTTTGACAAAAGAGGGGAAGCTCTATAGATAAAACTGTCCTTTGAAATTATTGGCTATTTTGAAGTTTCCTGTTAAGTTGTGGGGGGTGGGGAAACAGTGATGCCTCAGAGATGAAGACTGAAAATAATCTTCCCACATGCTCCACATTCAAAGGTTTATCCAGAAAATTAAATAACAAAGTATGTTTTGTTCTCTTCTCTACATAGGCTCATGTATTTGTCCTAAGCATCTGTTGAACAGGAAGTTGGGTGGTTCTGCATTTTAGGGCAGGAAAGGGGCTTCCTCTGTCTTCAGAGCTAGAAGGGAAATGTGTCTAACTAAAGAAAGGATTTGATGTATAGCTAAGTACCTCATAGGGAACCACTTCCTCAACTGTACTTATTTACTAAATGTATCTTCACTTAGACCCATTGGGGTCTCTATGCCCAGGTGAGAAGAGGTAAGTACTTTATGGTCATGAAAGTTGCCTTGGAAATCTCCATGTGCTGCTGAGGTAGCAAGGAACAAAAACACAAAGAGATGCATCATGGAAGACCTGCGTGTCAGGAACAGCTAAGGCGGGTGCTCTCTCAAGTTAGAACCTCATCTGAGTTGACAAGTGGCATCTCTTTTTCTGGTCATGTTACCCTTTGTTTGCAAGTTAAAGACAATGGTTAACCCTGGTGAGTGGGTTAACCCTGATGGGTGGACTTGACTGCTGTGTCTAGCGATGCACGTCAGATCTACGTGTATCACAGTATTCTGAAGGTAGAGTAGAAGACCTACTCTGCAAAAACTGCTCTAGGGAGCCTACTTTCAAGAATGTGCATTTAAGTGACCTGTAGATATTCTATTTTTAAGGAAACTACTCCCCAGAAAATGGACGAGAGACATAAAAGTCCAAAACAAATTTTGGATTAATGATGACACTAATCATGCGAACCTTAAAACAATATTGTCAAATTCAAGTTTTGTTGAGGGCTTGCTATTTCCTTCCTTTAAATATACCTATTATTGTATATTTTGTAGTTAATGCAGTAATGAGGTACTGTCATGGTGTGTGCCATTGATAAACAAATATACACGTGTTGACGCATATTTAGAATTTTTCATTATTCTCTAGGAAAGTATCTCAAATACATCATCTTTAGGTAGGCTGAGCTAGGGGGCTAAGACTGAGCAGGACTGGCCGACTGATAGTCATTGGGAGGTTGTGCCTTCTCTTTAAAATTGAGTCATTTTTATATATCACATTATTTATTTATCTTTTGCATGCTATATATTAGCCCAAGAGTTGCAGATGTCAGGCAACAAACTGGAGTTCTCCAGTGAGGGACACAAACCTGAATTGAGTTAAGATATAGGTGTGTGAGGACTTAGGAAAACCAAGTCACCCTGGTTATTGTTATCAACTTGGAAATATGAGGGTGAGCTGCAACGGAGGTTGTAGAAACACAAGGAGAAGTTTCTTACCCAGGATTCGAGAGGTAAGAAACTTTCTTGGAGGTAAAGATATTAAGGAATAATAGGAGTCAACAAAGAAAAAGGTTGGGGTGGAAGAAGGCAGATGTTAACTAAGATCACAAATGCCACCCTGATTATGTGTGTATATATATATATATTTTTTTTCTTTTCAGAATAACAATAGGGAGGCAAGTGAGTTTTAGATACTTCTCTTTAGTCATCTCATATCACAGAGGGTTTTTTAGTTAGTTAGTTAGTTTGATTGGTTGGTTGGTTGATTGGTTTGGTTTGGATCTCTCCACAGCATAATGATATGAAAATATACCTCTTTGTATAGAATGTTGTTAAATGGTTTACAGTACACAAAGAATTCTGAACACACAAAACTGTACTAATATGATGGGTGCTATCATTGCCACCATTACTCTGGAAGCCTGAGATAAAGAGAGCAGGTTAAGGATGTGATGAGACTGGGGAAAAAAAAAACCGCATATCTAAAGGGAAAGAATTCTTACTGAAATTCCTGAAAAGAAAAAGAAATCATACTAGATAAAAAAGATGTTCCCTCTCACCACTCTTCTTTATTATATACTAGATATTTTATCAGAAGATATCAAGCAAGAGAAAGAAATAAAAGACTTTCAAATATGAGAGAAATTAAAATTTACCTCTGTTTTCAAAAAGACTCCACCAAGGCTATGAGGGCCAATGAAATGAACCCAGTACAGTTGCAGGATGCAAAATAAACATACAAATATGGTAGGTGCTCTATATAACAGTAATGGAGTGGCTGCAGAGGAAACAATGAAAGTAACCCCATGAGTGAGCACCAAAGTATCATTATTACTAATTAGTTCTTCTAGTGATACGTTAGTAATGATAATTCCTAGGAGTAAACTTAACTAAGGAAGTAAAAGATGCCCATAATAAAAATTAAGAAACATTGATGAAAGAAAGATATATATCAAAACTTGGAAAGACTTCCCATGTTCATTTATAGGAAAAGCTAACAAATTCTTCAGTAAATTGTGTTGGGAAAACTGTTTCAGTTTGTACAGAAGGT
Source organism: Lophiomys imhausi (assembly GCA_907164525.1). Classification (NCBI taxonomy): domain Eukaryota; kingdom Metazoa; phylum Chordata; class Mammalia; order Rodentia; family Muridae; genus Lophiomys; species Lophiomys imhausi. The sequence continues at coordinate 85,330 of CAJQZJ010027724.1, read as the reverse complement.
TGAAACTGGAGTTTGTTGCTCAGCCTGTACAAAAAAATAGTTAAATTAGATCAATGTGTAAGATCTGAAAATCTGAAACTATGATCGAAACAGAGAGTATACACATCAAGATACAGGCACAGTTGCCAGTTCCAAGATAGGACTCTGACAGCACAAGAAACCAAACTGAGCATTGGCAAATGGGATTATACCAGTGATCTGGACAGTGAACGAAACAGCACAGCAAAGAGAAAACTTTGGGGAGGGAGAAAACGGCTGAGCCATTGAAACAACCCAGATGTCCCTCAACCGATGAATGGATTTAAAAAACTGTGGTACATTTACACAATGGAATACTACTCAGCCATCGGAAACAAGGAAATCATGCAATTTGCTGTCAAATGAATGGAACTAGAAAAGCTCATCCTGAGTGAGCTAACCCAGACACAGAAAGATGCACGTGGCATCTATTTACTTATAACTGGATTTTTGTTTTGTTTTGTTTATTTATTGCTTCAAGTTACATCTCCATCACAGTGTCTTCATTCCACCCCTCCCGGTTCCACCCTACTACCCTCTCCTCCCTCTCCTGCCCTTCCCACTCCTCTGATGTGGAGTTTCCCTACATATCAGCCCCTCTCAGCTCAACAGTCATATGCAGATTTTAGCCATATAGTACAGGATAACTATCCTACAACCAACTGACTGAAAGGAACAGGAACATAGATTTTGTTACTTGTTAGTGGGACACTTTGCCCTAGTGGAGCTACCATGTAGGCCCCCAGTGCAAGAGGAAGCTCTTAGCCCTCATATGGCTGCTGAACTTAAGGGGGCTGATATATAGGGCACCCCACAACTAGAGGAATAGAATAAGTGGGAGAAGGGGGAGAGGGTGGAAGGTGTGGAGGGAGGGGACTGTGATGGAGATGTAAATTGCCAGGGGAATGTTACTCAACAGTAAAGGATTAAATCTTTTAGGTGGTAGAGAAATGGATGGAACCCATGGACATTGTAGTAAGTGAAATGACAAGATACAGGAAGGCAAATACCATGTTTCCTCTCAAATGTAAAAGCAATTGTCAATCTTCCTCTAAGTAGTATAAATGTTACTAGAGAAGAACACTGTAAGATCATAGGATGTAAGGAGAATAGGAGAGTGAATGAATAGCATCTACACAAACTACATCCATCTATAGAGGAGTGTGAGTTCTCTCCTTTAATAAATAAAACCAATGCTTTTTAAAACGGACAAATACATTTTGTATTCTTCCCTTCAAAGTAACAAAAGAATAAAAGAAAAAGGCTGGGCATGGTGGCACAGGCCTTCAAACCCAACACTCCAGAAGCAGGTGGATCTCAGTAAGTTGGAGGTCAGCCTAGTCTACAAAGCAAGTCCAGGACAGCCAGGGCTACACAGAGAAACCCTGTCTCGAAAAAACAAAAACAACAAACAAACCCAGAAAAACAAAGAAAGACAAAAGGAAAAGAGAAAAACTTGCACAAGGCCTTACTGTCAATGAATGATACCTGCACACATCATTCACAGTCTGCTTTCCTGGTTAAGTTCTTCAAGTTTGCATGGCATCATTCTCCAGTCACTCACAATTCTTCTTGTCTCTTTCTCCAGTTCTTCTGTATGACACTCTTAGAGGGAGACTTTTGAGAGTGTGTGTGTTGGCTGGTGGGGGCAGATTGTTGGTATTCAGCTATGAAATGTCCTCCACAGGGTTCGGTCTCTAGTAGATGGCAGTTTTTTTCAGAAGGATGTGGTACCTTTAGAAGAGAGAGCATCTATGGGTCATTGAGGGTGGGCCTTATTTTTAGTTCAACCCCCACTTTGCATCTGCTTTCTGCTTCTTTGCTTTTTTAGCATCATAAATTCATAATTATAAAGCAGCAAAAACCCAGATATGTGATAAGACTGAAAAATAAATAAATAAATCCTCTAGACCAAATCAAGCAACACATATTAATACCTAATCTCTACAAAGCTTTGAGTATACCATTGTCAACCATTGCACAAGCAATTCATTTGATTCTAAAGGCCTTACTCTGGAATATCAATTCATGCTTATGTAGATTTTAGTGGTCAAAAAAATCTAAGGAGCTTTACTGAAAATGTTTACTGGTAAATGTTTAAAAATACAGAACTTTTAGCATGGATATGTTAGCTTAAATGGATAAGCAGTAGGCATGTGGGAGGAGGAGTAAACTTTCATAGATATACATGGAAATATTCAGTAGACCATCTCATTTAAATGTCAAGATATTCATGTTTTGGGTAGATATTAATTGACTAAGTAAAAGATTATGGCATCTAGTGTACACTACAAAGCTTTCTCAAAGACATTAGAGGTAGTTTGGGCTTTATGTATGTCCTGTCTTATTTTTAGCTCCATATAAAACTGAGATATTTCATCATTTTGCCTTCATACCTATAAGCTCTACCGAATCCCTCTGCTGTTTCTGGCCTCTGTGAATTGTCTTAAACACTTAAAGATTTCACTGCCCTTGAAAGGCAGAGAGTATTCTGCTTTTGTTTCCCCCAAGAGTTGTTTCATTTCCCACAGAGGTTGAGACCTATGATTTCCACCTTCGTACATGAAAATGTGGAAATTTTGTCATCTTTTTACAATCTGAGACATCAGAATCCCAGCCTGGCTCAGCAGTCCAGAGATGGTGGTGTCAAGGAACAGAGTTAAATATTTCCTTGACGAAGGGTTTGCAGGCACCATAGATAGCATTGATTATTGTACGCATACCCATTTAAATCTATTGACAAAGAAAAAGTGATCTGGACTCCCTTGGTGAGATCAATGTGCTTTGTGCTATTGTTCTGTGGAGCTGATGCTGGCCTCCTGACACAGATCATTCAGAAGCAGGGATGGGGCCAATCTGTCCTTTTCTCTCTTGTCACCTAAAGCACTCTTTCACCTAGCAGCCAGCCGGAAGTATTTATTGAATAGATGAATAAACAGATGAACAGTGGGAAATTGTGTTCTGGAAATTCAGCCAACTCCTAGTTAGTAAGAAAGGGCAAGGATGAGACAGTCAGGTGATCTCTGTGCTTTAGCAGCCAGGATCGATCGTGATATACATTGAAGTTCGTGTTTTCCCAGAGCCGTCATTCCAGGGATATGCCCTGTCCACAAAACAGATTTGTACACTCAGGCATACACACACACACACACACACACACACACACACACACACACACACACAGATTGAGAGAGAGAGAGAGAGAGATACCTAGAGACACACACACAAACATGTAGATGATCACTCTTCCTTGCAGCTCCTAATGTGTCGATTTCCCACTCCTTTGGCTATACACCCATTTGCCATGATCAGCAGCTTAATAGTACACAGGCCCTAGCCTGGCCTGGTTACCCTCTCATTCCTTGTTAAGGAATTAATGCCTCAATTTGGGTTCCTCAATGTTCAGTCCAATCCTGTTTGGTAGTTACCCTTGCCTGGCCAACATGGAACCTCCACAGCCTGGGAGGCCTGTGTCAGCTTGAACCGCTCTCCTTATGTATCTAAGGGTGATCTTGAACTGTCTTTTCTTCCATATTTATTTTTATTTTTATTAATAATTTTATTTATATTTTGAAAGAAATATTTATTTTATAATGTGTATGTGTGTGCATATGTATGTGTATGCTGTGAGTGTGAGTGCAGGTGCCTGTAAAGGCCAGAAGGGGGCATGAGTCTCTTGAAGCTGGAGTCACAGATGATTATGAGCCTTCTGATGTGGGTACTGGGAACCACACTTAGGTCCTTTCCAAGAGTGGCAAGTGATCTTAACCACCAAGCCATCTCTCCAGCCCCATCCCACCTCCTTTTTGGAGGCTGACACTTCCTGCAACATTTTTCAAGTCATTGAATGCAATTCCGTCATCAAATAATACTAGTGTGAGCTCCAACCTTGGAAAATAATCTTGGTGTAATTAATGTTGAAATTCTTTGAGCAAAAAAGGAGACATTAAGTGGGTTTTGCACATTCCACATGTAGCACAGTGTGAAGAAGCATTGGTGATTTCTTTACCTTTTTAAAAAATGTTTATTTATTACTTCAAGTTACATCTCCATCATAGTGTTGTGCTCTACATTATGATGGAGCACTGGTGATTTCTAAGGAACGGTCAATTACAAGGGAAATGACCCACTGGTCCCTGTGCCCTGGAAACCATGTTCCCATATGAAAGTAGATTGTCTACCTGGCTCAACCTTCATTTTTGCATTTTAATTGTGTGATAAAGTTGCCCTATTTGCAACCTTGGAATGATCTGGAGAGGTTCAGAATGCCTTATTAAGCATTTGTTTAATGTTCAGTGTTAGACACAGATTTTTAACTGGCTACCTGCACAGTGCTACATGGAGACCCTTCTAAAATGCTAGAAACCACCTGCTACTCAAGTTGCTCACTTATCTAGCTTTATCTCCTACCACTCCAGGCTCCCAGGGACAGAAGATGTAACTTGATCTTGTACTCCTAGCAGCAGACAACCTCCTAGTACAGGACAAGAAGGGATTCTTAATGTTTTTGTTGCACAAGTGGACCAGTGACTAATGAGTGGCAGTGGCAGGCACATATCTAAGAACTCTCATCTGAGAAAGAAGAAATGTAAAATGACAAGTTACTTATACTATAACTAGAAAGAGAATGCAAGTGGCCATTACAGGGATGGCCTGTTATATTCTGAAATGTAAATTCAGGGAATTTATTCAAATTTGCCTACTAAGTTCAAGAGAAATTTACCTGTATATAGGAAAAATAATCTTGATGGTATTTGGAGGCAAAAAATGAAAACAGATAATACATATTGAGCCTCTTAAGAATAAGGTACAATAGGAAGCCTGCTGGCTTGAAGGAATTTGTTTTATATATTTTTTTCTTTTATTGTCCTCTGGTGATCATGGCCCTTTGTGTCATTCTATGTAGTGTCCACCCTGCTGGATAACCACTCTTTAGGAAAAATCCTTTTAGATAGTGTGAGGCCTCTCTGAATCTGTCCTTCTGCAGTAATACCCAACTAATTCAGGGAGTTCCTTTCTCAGCTCCCTTGTGTCAGATCCTTCCTCCATGCCGAACTGTTGACCTCCCAACCTGACTGCAGTTGTCTCCACCTACAGAGAAAGGCCCTCATCCCATCCACTTCTCTTATCCTAGTGTCCTCAGATCTTACACACAAGGTTACCATGGAGGCCATGTCACCTGATTAGAAGACAGGAATTCCCCCACACCTTTAAGCCCTGCCCCTAAAGGATCATTAAGTAAAATTCCACAATTTTCACCTTAATTGTGCTTTATTATATAATATAGAATACACAAAGGGCATCTTAAGTTTAAAGACCCGATGTGATATCTCCTAATCTGTGAGCTGATAGTGAAAGCTGGAGGGAAATAATGGGCACAAAGAGCTCATCTACAATAGGGTCATGTGATATACTCATGATTGGGTTGGATTCACAACTCAAAATGTGGATTAGGAGATCCCATTTTTCCATATAGTGTTCAATAGTCACTCATATTTAAAATATATTTAAACTATTTTTATAACTCCAACATACTCCTTGATATATTCCAGGTATATCACTTGATATATCAATGCCAGAATGGAGAATGACCAGGCTGATCATCCAACTGATAGATCCATTCAGACATCTTTTAAACCTATCACCTCTTTGAATAAATATTAGGCCCTCTCCATCCTGAGCTGTGTAGTAAGCATCTGAGAAGAATGTGATGTAGTTTCCAGCTTCTGAATGGCAGATATCTGAGAACACATGAGGACCGTGTGGCGTGAGACACTAAAGCTGTCATCTCTGTGGGGAAATATAAAACCAGTGATTGTCAGAGTGTAAGTTTTAAGGACTCCTCAAGCAGGGGTATGTGTGTGATGTGGGGAACCATGCTGTACTTAACATGGAACTGTCCACTGCTTAAATCCTTCTTCCAGAAGGAAGACTTGCCCCATCACAAGGTAGGAGACACCTGGCTGCTTACAGCTCTGCTTGACACCCTCAGGATCAGTTCCCAAATGGGATCAAAGTTGCACTCCTTGTGACAGTGGATAAGCAGGGTGACACAGCCAGCCTGTGCAGACAGCAGGCCTCCATTAGTGGCCATCTTTGCCATAGAGTTTCCATTAGGCTGGTGGGTGTCTTGTCCAGTCTGCATGGTGGCATGGTGAAGAGAACTCCTGTTGCCCAGGCCTGTGTGTGTGCCCTTCTTCTTTGAGAGATGCTACTTTCCATCCTCAGCCTTTGCCTCTCTTAACCCCACCTCTGGAATGACTCAGCTGACACCAGTGGGGAAATCACAGGGAGTTTTGCAAGGACAGTCATGGAGGCAGGCCACCAAGCCTGGTCAGGATGGGGAAGACATGGTTAGAGTAGAGTAGGGAAAACCAGGACCTGCTGGGCAAAGCTTCTGGCACAGAGCTGAAAGGCAGTCCTAAGATGCATCATCTAGGAACTCAATCATTTCTAACACTAACAAACAGGAGACACAGAAACTCATTTCTAATATTTGTCAAATTATCTGTATGCTTGGCACCTTCCTTGTAAAGTTATAATTATTTATAAATTTGATTTCCATATTAGTTTTTTCTTTCTTTTTCTATCTTTATGAACCCAGGTTTGTGTTCTAGTTTAATTCTATTGCTGTGATAAAACACTTTGACCAAAAGCAAGTTGGGGAAAAAGGGTTTATTTGGCTTATACTTCCAAGTCATTGTCATCATTGAGAGATATCAGAGGAGGAACTCAAGACAGGGACCTGGAGTAAGGTCACTATGAAGTGAGGTTCCATGTCAATAAACTTGCTCACAAGCTCATTCTTAGCTCTCTTTCTTGTATATCCCAAGACTACCTACCCAGGTATTATGCTGCCCACAGTGGTCTGGGACCCTCTAGCATGGTTTCATAATCAAGAAAATCCCTCACACATATGTCCTTACCCAATCTTACCTGGAAAATTTGTCAGTGGAGAGATTCTTCCCAGATGACTCTAGGCTGTGTCAAATTGAAAACTAAAGCTAACTGTGACAGTTAGAAGCAATATTCATGCTTCATAACCCATACAGAGAAAGGTATTGTCTTCATATTACAAAAAAGATGGAAATTTTACCTTCTTACTTTTCGACTAAACATTGACCAAAGCTCTTCGTGATCACCAAAGCTCAGATCCCACCGGCAACACTGTCTATGTGTGGCTGTGGATCTTGGCACAAGTCTCTCTTCTTCTATTTGGTGGCCACTTCAAATCAATCTTCTTTTCATCTGTTTCTAAAGTTCACCTCAACTTCTGTCCAATGATTTGATTTCTCATCTCTTTTAGCTTCATTTCAGATGTTTGTAACTTAGAGACCCCACCAATGTTTTGCGCCTAGTTTTTTGTTTGTTTTTGGTTTTGGTTTTGCTTTTTTTGTTTTTCAAGACAGGGTTTCTCTGTGTAGCCCTGGCTGTACTTGACTTGCTCTGTTGACCAGGCTGGCATCGGACTCACAGAGATGCACCTGCCTCTGCCTCCGAGTGTTAGGATTAAAGGCGTCACTACCATTGCCTGGCTTGTTCCTGGTTTTTAAACATGGACTTATGTAGACATTATCCATCCTTTTTAAAAGCAGACATCCTGTATTGAAGCTGGAAGTCCTTAAGATTCTGACTATTAAATGGTCACCGTTTGAAAATTTCCAGCACTTGACTCATATTTCTCTTCACCGCATGAAGCAATTTTCATTTTGTGAATGGAATTTAGCAAAGCAAGGCAATTATGAAGTATGACGTTTGTTATTGTTATGTTGACATCCACAAATAGTCTCCATGGTTAAGCCCTATGATCTAAATCTTAAGGCCACCTGGCTAGTTCCAGCGTTACTACCCACAGGCTTCCCTTATGCCATTGATTTTCACGTTTTTCAAATTGCTGAGGTTGGATGGTCTCGTTTATTTATTTTTTGATCTGACACCCTTCAAGCATGCAACTCTTTCAGAAAGTCATAGCAAAATGCCTGGAATGCAGTACAGACTTGCCCCATCACCTGTGTGCTTCAGTGGGATGCCTGGTGCCATATGTCTGAGGTGCTCATCCTACCAGAAGAGTGAAACCAACTCTTGGCTCTCGCTTTCTGTGGAAAATGGTTAATGCTGGCAGTTGCATTGGGGTGGTGGTGGGGGGGTTGACATTCCTTAGGGATCTCAATCTCAAGGTTTCCAAGAAGTATTCCAGAGAAATAGCAAGTGCAGGACTAGAAAGTATCCACATTTACCACTATTTCCTGGTGGCTTATGGTCAAATGATTATAAAGTTTCTCCTGGTCTTGCCAAACACTTCACTTTTCTAAAGCCTTTAGAAAAATGCTAACGTGTTTTATTTATCTATTTATTTCATTTTAATTACTAAATGAAGTGATTCTCTGCCCTCTTTATTCAGCAAATAATCAAGGCATGTTTGTCAGCTTTCCGGCTTTCCTATGCTGACCTGAACTGTTAGAACATGGTTTAAGACATGTCATGTTCCTATTTGCCAGTCCTGGAGCTGTGTTTTTTTGTTTGTTTTGTTTTGTTTTAAGTGTTACTATAGCACAGGGCAGGATGGAAAGGATGGAGTTTTTACAAAAAAGTAAGTCAAATTATATATATAAAATGAATTTCTTTCTGGATTAACATGAGCCTTTCCCAAGGAAAGTTCTCTATCTCCAATAGTACTTTTTAAGTGAAAACACACATTTAGAAGAGTGACTTATACTTTTCTCGCTGTCAGCGGCAACCGACTGCTTATGTGCTCGTGTTCATAAAGGCCAAGTTTATATATTAGTCAAAATTATAGTTTGATGAATGCAATGTTTTCACAAATTGAAGATAATCATTGCATTGACCCCATAGTAAATTTGTTTTAAATATTAGTTTATTATATGTGTCAGCTTGTATTACAAATATTTCCAGTAAGCAAACACAAATCATTTTTATATTTAGCATTTAAAAATGTATCTTAACTTTACCATTATATCATCTATTAAATATTCAATTAAAGTGAGGTTTGATCCTTTCATTTTATTTTATATTTTTAATTCATGGTCAGGTATTCGGGAAGCAAGCTAGTAAGATGTTCCTGGCGCACAATTTGCTTCATTCCTTGTTCTGTGTATTTTGTCAGAGAATGCCTTAATGTAACAGAAATCAGATTTGGTGTGTATTTTTACACCAAATCAAATTGTACAGGCGCCACCCTCAGCTTTCTCCAAAACATGATAAAGGATTGGATTCCACCATGGTTTAGCTTAAGAAACCCACACTGCAGCTCTGGAAGAAGCCTTTGCTGGGAGAGCCGGAGTGTTTACTGGAAACCACATCCCACAGCACCCAGTGCAGAACAGGACTTAGTAAGTTTACTGACCCAAGCTCTGACTCCTCCTGGAATGCTACAGTATGTGGGTTTTTTGGTTATTCTGTAGGCGTAAATCACAAATATAAATGATATTGGAAAGATGTAAGAATGGAACCGTGGTACAGTGCTGACTGATTGTGAAAAGCACTTAGATGCACCCACACCCGTTATGATGACACAGAGAGGGGCGGTGTCACGAGCTGTCCTCTTATTACAGCTGGCAGGCTTCCCTTCCCCACTGCATTCAGTACAGCTCCACTTCCTCCCTCCCCAAGCCTCGCTTTTCCAAGTTCACAAACCATAATTATAAATTACAGCATCTCTAATCTGTTATTTTAAGGTGTAGCATTAACACACATTAATACCTTTTTCTCAGATCCAGAAATTAAAAGGAAAACGTTCAGTAAAACTTCATGGGGCTCTTATAGTGCAAAGTACCACAGTAGATCACGAGTTCTCACTTTGTAAGAGCTGTTTGCTGTGCTCTTAGACAAGGCTGTTTAAATACCAGAGGCGAGGTGAAGAGAAGGCTCAGTGGGAAGGAGTGTTTGTTGCTCTTCCAGAGGACCTGGGTTTAGTTTCCAACACCTGCATGGAGAGGCCCACATCCACTCTTGCTCAGGGCATCCAGTACTCTCTGGCCTCTGTATGCACATGGTGCATGTAATTCATGTAGGCACACACTTAAAAAATAAATGATGGACATCTACTAAGCAAAAAATATTATTTCTTCACTGTGAGGTAAACTAGGTTTGTTTCCATTGTCATCGGGGGTCATTATTTGAGATCATTTTGTGTTTTCTTTATAGCTATAGGTTGAGATTTTGCAAAATACTAGACAAATAGGTCACTTCATCCATTGCTTCCATTTTACCTATGAAAAACACAGAAATTTCTAAAGGTTTCTACCAGTGGCTAATGCCCTTGTGTCATTTGAGAAATGATCTGAATTGCAGTTTTAAAACTGCCTTCCATATGTGAACCCCCTAGAAAACTGAAGTAGCTAACAGAAAACTATGTCTTATTTGTTGAGAGCACCATCACATGTTTCTAATAGTTTGCATCTTGTGGTATTAAGTTTTGAGATGGGGCATATTTCAATGATGTATGTGATCTGAAATAAGGCAGTGATGACAGTCATGTCAACTTTTGCTCTCAACATTAAATTTGTCCTTTTTATTGAGGCAGGGTCTCATGTACTTCAGCTGGCCTATGACCACCTTGAACTTCTGACCCTTTGTTTCCACCTGCTAAACCCAAGCCCTGGCATTATAGGCTCCACCTAACATGCCTAATCTGTGCACTCCTGGAGGTCTAACCTCAGGCTTTGTGCATGTTAAGCAAGCTCTCTACCTTCTGACCCTCAGATTCATTTTGATGCATAGCTCTGGATACATTGTAGGAAAAACTTCTGACTTATCTTGGTAAGCAGAGGCACATTTCACTAGAAGCATTTGATTGGAAAGTTTTGCAGGAACAAAATTGCTTTGAACTAACATTTTTCACACACACACACACACACACACACACACACACACACACACACACCACCTTCTATTCTTAGGATTCATCTTATAAATTAGAAAGTAAAAACAAATTAATCTTGCATTTACAGGCGGATAAACCTTTGATAGTACAAATCGATGTTTATTATATGAATTTATTAATAGTATACATTTTGCATTTTAAAAAATGAAATTACTTAAAAATAGACACAGTAAAATTTTGGAAACTTAATTTGAGCTGGTCACATAAATCTCTATAAATACTTCTGAGGATCCATACATGTGTCTGCATGCTTCTCCTGCATAAGCCTCAGCTTCTGGGACAGAAGTGGCAAGATAAGGAATGTCTGCCAAGTACCCCACTTTTTTATGTGCCCACTTTAGCTGTACATGAAAACAGAAGGGGCTGGAAGCTGCCTCAGTTGGTAAGGTGCTGGCTATGCAAGCCTGAGGACCTGATTCCTGAAACCCTATGAAAATAATCCAGGCCTGTGGTAGGTGCTTGTGACTCCAGCTGTGAGGTGGCAAACATAGGCAGGTCCCTGCAGCTTGCTAGGATGACTCAGTTAGTCATCCTAACTGAGTAAGTGATCCCAAGCCAAAGAAACAAAAACAGAAGCAAGGTGGGCCATGCCTAAGGAATGAGACCCAAGCTTATCCTCTGGCTTCCACATTCAAGCACACACATGTGCACACACACCAAAAAGGGCTCATGATGTGATTTAAATGGCCATGTCCCTTTGAACAAGCCCTTACGTTCTTCAGTGGTCCCTGATATGCTGTGGAGCTGTATGTGGTGTCAATGCCCAGCTTGTGCCAAGCAAGCTGTCGCCTTACAGGGAGAGGAGTTCCAGGAAGTTGCTAGGGCCTTTTTCCAATAACGCTCTCTGGCATGCAGACCGTGCAAGGCTCTTTTGCAAATGACCGTTGCAGTGAGATCATGATGAGATTTCCTAGAATCACATGAAATTCTTTTCACTAAAATTTCCTACTTCAAATCTTTCCATAAAAATGTAGATTTCCTTCTACCTCCTTCCTGCCACATAAGCATAATAAGTCAGCACATCCCAGCTTCCTCTGCCAAGACATCAAAGGGCTCAAGTCACTTGGAAACTGGCTTTAAAAACCATGCTTTAAACCTGGCGTAGTGGTGCATACCTTTAATCCCAGCATTCAGGAGGCAGAGGCAGGCAGATCTCAAGAGTTCAAGGCCAGCCTAGTCTACAAAGTGAGTCCAGGAAAGTCAAGCATACACAGAGAAACCCTGTCTTGAAAAACCTAAAAAAAATGCTTAAAGTATTTTATTATTACATTTCTTTATTTGCAGTGTATGTGTGGTACGCCCCGGTACTTGTGTGGAAGACAGCTATGAGAGTCAGTCTCTCCTTCCACTGCGTGGGTTCTAGGTACTGAACTCAGTTTGTCAGACTTGGCAGCAAGTGCTTTTTCCACTGAGCCATCGTGAGACTACATTACTTTTAATGTGCATCTTTTTGTTTTTGGTTTTAGGCTTTGGTTATATTGGATTTTAGTGTCTTAGTGCAGATACTGCATAGACACAGGAGCACTAAATAGTTAATTATCTCTGTAAATCCTCTCAGTCCTTAGCCATCACTGAGGGTTCCTGGTAGGAATGGTGTAGACTGCTCTCCAGGCAGAGTGGCTGTCCTAGGTGATCCCAGGACAGACAGACCTTTCTGATCCTTGAGCAGCTGGGAGCTAAAACTCCAGCTTGAGTCCCCCAGGTTGAGGTAAAACTCAAAAGGAAGATGCTTTCCTGTGCTCTTCTTCCTCGGGCTTCTGTCACTTTCCAGCAAGGTTAGCCGGACATTCTGACCCATCCACTGTGGAGTCACTTGTCTTCCATCATTAAAGAGCCTCCCAATCATCAAATCCATCTCCACTAACTCTTTTATGTCAGCTCCTCAGGAGTGCAGTGTCTTCTAACAAGTAAACTTCGGGACTCACCAGAGACCAGACCACATCCTTGTCTACTGACAGGGACAGAGGTCAGGAGCCATGACACTGGGCTGGAAGCAGCATCTATCACCCTACTCAGCAGCCTCGGGTCTCTCTTATGGGCCTTTTAGGTACAACTAACCAGGTGTGTGTGTGCCGGAAAATTTGGGTATATGAAATCCATTGTCTATGGCATATTCAAAGTCCCCTTGGTCTGGATGCAACTACCAATAAATGTTAACTTTTACGATGAACCCTATCAAATTGGCATAGTGGTGTACCCATTTAATACTAACATTTGGGAGGGAGAGACAGGTAGATCTCTTATGAGTTCTAGGCCAGCCTGGCCTGGAAAGTGAGTTCCAGAACAACCATATAGTAAAACCTATCTCAAAAAGAGAAGGAAGGAAGAGAAAACAAACAAACAAAAAGCAATGAACCCTGTCATCTGGGGACTTGGAGGACATGGAGATGCAGAAAAGAAAAGTACGCATTTTATTTTATTTTAAGTATTTTAAGTCTTGATTTTTTTTTTTTTTGGTTGCAGATAAGTTCCTCTTTCCCTTAGCGTAAAGCATGTTTTCTTAAAATGGTGTACAAGGATCCTTCCAAGCAGGCTCTTGTGCCTCTCTAGTCTTGTCTAGTTACCCCTCACCTTTCAGTCCGCAACTCATCCAAACCAAACTTTCTCATTTGTCCTAGATATGTGTTGTCGCTGCGTGCTGCCCTGCTGATTTATATATTTGCTTAAAAAGCTCTGTGTGTCTTCCATGAGACAAAACAGTACCATCCAGTCTATTCCATGATGCTTCACATCCTGCCCCTTCCATTTTGTGTTCCAGGTCTCTGGGAAGTGTCTTTAGTTCCCCAGTATAGGTCAAGTGGCTTGCTCTGTAGCCCACCTCTAGCTACACCATGTTGTGTGAGTCTGATGCTTTGTCTGTCCTGAGGACCAGATCCTGTGTCTAACTAACTTCTTACCATTTTTATGTCAAGTGTGTCCATTAGTCCAGGCTCCTAGAAGATACTCAGCAAACATTTGATGAGGAGACAAATGCCAGGAGTTTCTAGAAATGACCTATGATGAAGAGTCTACTTCTCAAGCAAAACTTCTCAATTCCTCTTAGAAGAATGGTTCTCAACCTTCCTAATACTGAAACTCTTCAATACAGTTCTTCATGTTGTGGTGACCCCCCCAGCCATAAAATTATTTTCATTACCACTTCACAACTGTAACTTTGCTACTGTTGTGAGCTGTAATGTAAATAAATAACTGTGTTTTCCGATGGTCTTAGGTAATGCATGTAAAAGGGTCATACACACACACACACACACACACACACACACACACACACACACACACA
>CAJQZJ010027724.1:54834-71119 GCA_907164525.1 Lophiomys imhausi | reverse complement strand
CACACACACACACACACACACACACACACACACACACACACACACACCAAAGAGGTAGCACAACCCACAAGTTAAGAACCATTATGTTGGAAGCAATGAGAAAGATATTTGGGATCAAGTATGATGCCATACATCTATAATGCCAACATTTGGGAAGCTGAGGTAGGAAGATGGTGAGATAGAGCCTAATCTTGACTACAGAGAAGATGATATGAAAATCTTTATATAAATGGAGTTTTCTTCACTAAAAAATTTAGTAACAAAAAAATAATACACATAATGGAGTATTGAAACAATTTAAGGATTATATGGGCTGCTTATTCTCACATAATATAGTTTTCAAATTATCATACATATTGATGGATTTCAGTATGACGTTTTCACATATACAGGGAGAAATGTAAACCCTCACTTCAAAATAGAGTACTGGAGACGCCTAGTAGGGAAAACTAAACAATTGATGGTGTGACCCTCAGAGGCAGGCTCAGCTCCCAATGGCCATTGCCCTTGTTGAGGAGATGGTGCCTTTATACTCCCAACACAATCCCCTTCTTCCTTTGCCTCATGGCTGAGTAACCAGAAGGGTCCAATCTTCCATGCCGTCTGGTTCTAATGTGTCCCTGAGTTGCTTCAGTTTGTCTGTTTCTTACCAAAAGACCTTGTGTGGGTTCATGTGCACATTTTACATTCTATTTATGTTAAATCTTATCAGGCATATGACTTTGTCACATGTGCAGGCAAGCGTGGCTGCTAATATTTTTCTGCTGTAAACATTTTAGGAAGGGTCGGGTACTTCTCTAGCACAGTTTAGGTAAGGGCCTGGTACTTTCTGTTAAATCTGTATTTGGGCATAAGCTCGTCAGAGGCACTTTTGAATATGGACCGTTATTTTATTTCTTACATATACTTTGTTCCTGTCTCACAGAATGCAGTTTTAAATTTGCCCTGATAACTATGAAAGCAACTAGGTAAGTTGTTTTCCTGTAAGCTGACATATATGGGTGTGTCTGTGACGATGAGGATCTTCTCTTTAAATTTGTCACTATGTAAAACAGTGCTAAGTTGCTTAGTCAAATGTCCCTCCAACTGGCTTTCCAAAAGATTCAAGTATGCTCTTGAATAGGGCACTTTTAATCTCAGCCTTCTGTAGAACCAAAGGACATGGCAGCGAGTCAGAACTCAGAAGCTGGGTCTTTGATTGACTGAGATAATGCAGTCCCAGACATTATTTTTTGATGGCCTGAAAGTACGGAGATAGAATTTGGAATCGGGTAGGTAAATGGAAAGTTAACATGCCCATTTAGGTTTTTTCTCTCAAATATCAAATATCTTAAATGAGCTTTGGAGAGGTGCTGGACCACATTCAATTTGCAATCAGCTTCCTTTAATAAGATTCTGCAGAGCAGGAATTCTTCCTTGCTGATTAAAATGAAAGCCATAAATTTATGAGTCATGCCGACCACATTCCTTGCATAAGAAAGGGTAGTGTACCCACAAGCCACCCAGAACTTCTAAGTAGCAGCCCAATGTTTTGAAAGGAATATGGGATTTTTTTGCAAGGTCAAGTGTACAGTTGAGAGTCCTATTGACCAATGATTCTCAACCTGTGGATTACAATCCCTTTTGGGAGAGGCAAATGACCCTTTCACAAGGGTCGCATATCAGATCTCCTGCATATCAGATATTTATATTATGAGTCATAACAGTAGCAAAATTATAGCTATGAAGTAGCAGCAAAAATAATTTTATGGTTGTGGTCACCACATGAGGAACTGTATTAAAGGGTCGCAGCATCAGGGAGGTTGAGAACCACTTAAGAGTCTATAGCATAGACTCTTAAGTCTGGGCTGGGGTTGTTGCCAACACAAAGGCTTGCCCTACCCTCAAGTAGCTAGATGCTGGTTAATTTACATAACATTTTCCAGAAAACAACAAAACAAGCCCATCCGTTAACAGTTTGTTTCACTGTCAACAGCTCCTCAGCTGGTCTCCTTGCTGATATCCCAAGGGGTCCTTGAGAGATGCAACAGCTGAGATGCCACTTAAGTATACTTTTCATGAAAGGTGAAGGGAGGGATCATCCACTGGCTGGCCTGTCTCCCTACTTTGCAGTCCAGGACTTTGAAATCAATCTAGATGAGGATTTGTTATCTGATAGATGAAAGCCCAAAACCATGAAAGGCTACTTCAGGTGCATGATTCATCCACTCTCAGAGGGGCATGGGTGGAGCAAGCTTCTGGTGAGGGTTAGGGCCAATCTGTAAATGGTTTTATATGCCAGAGTGTTGGTCCTAGGAGTTTGAGGATACAGCATTTAGGCATTTCTCTATAGGTTGGCTGCACTAAGTAGCCAGGCAGCCGTAAGAACGAAAGCCATTCTCTCAGTGGCTCCTGAGATGCCTTCCTCCAATCCCACATGAACGGCTAACACCCTCTGAGATGGAGGAACGAGCTGAGCGATCACACAGATTTAGTGTCAGCAATCACATCTGTGCTGTGGGCATCTGAGCAGCTTCTAACATGGGTCAGAACATGTATCCAACTGTGGACATCTATGCACAGGTTCAAATCATTTTCCCATTATCCATGTTCAGACACATGCCTGAAATGCTGAGAGTTTTAAACTCTCACAATTTAATTCTTTCACGAGCTTGTGAACTCGGGGCAATTTTATTCATTTCACATTAAAACAAAGTAAATTCAACCCCTTTCCCACAATAAATGATTTGCTTGTATTAAAGTCAACAACAACAACAACTACACAGAGGGTTGCAGTGATGGCTCAGTGGTTAGGAGTGATTACCTCTCCTGCAGAGGACCTGAATTTAATTCCTAGCACCCACCCACAACAAGTGGTTCACAACCAACTGCAACTCCAGACCCAGGGGAATCCAGTGCCCTCTTCTGGCTTCAGCAGGAACTGCACTCATGTTGTGCTCATATAGAAACATACACATAATAACAGTGTGATACATACATTATATATAATGATATAACTTATGAAGGTTAAGGTTGAGCCTTTTAGATATGAACATTCTAAAACTCGAAAGATTTTTCTTAGCATAGTTATAAAATTATCTTAGGTACTACATCTGAGACTCTGCACTTCAAGGTGTGGATGTTTATATTAGTAATTGAAACTTTATTTTCAGAAGAATTATGATTTTATTTCTGTGACAGAGCATGTACTAAACAGTATCGATTATAGTGTAATACATGAAGTGTCAGCACCTAGATTTACAGAGTCTCCTTGACATATTTCAGGGACTGGCTGGGAATCATTTCTCATGAGCACTGAAGATTAGTCTACATTAACACATGAAGTGCATGCTCACTTGGCAATTTTCAGATAAAATTAGTAGCACGCACTTCTCCTGCTCAGCTTGGAACACCTTATATGTTGGTTCTCAGGGGAAAACAAATCCACTCCCAAATTTTCTACTTTGATTTTTGAAATGTGTATACATCAGAACAATGTGTGTATAATAACCTGAACATATAAGTATATGTACCTATTGTGTTTAATTTTTAGACAACTATTTAAATATATTCTAGGACAATTTCTATTGTCATATCACCTCTTTTAATATGCTACTTGTCTGATCCTATTGAAAACTATTGTCAAGATGCTATGTCCTCTCCCACCTACAAATATACTTTCTTATGTGCCATCAAGGTAAAAACATGTAGTGTATCTCCTGCAGAAAACTTTTTAACTTGTTTTCTGAGAGTAGACAAAAGCAAGGAAGAGATGGTCCAGGTTTCACAGAATTTGTTATATAAATCTGGAATATTACTTTCCATTAGGAATTATATAATGAAAAGTATTATTTCACAGAAAAAGTGAATACTCAAATCTTCCCTTTAGGAAAAGTTAATAAAATCAACTGCATTAGAAATAAGTGAATCAGAAAACGTGGAGAGGGCTCAGTGAATAAAACGCCTGCTCTGAAATCGAGAGACTCTGAGCTCATGTAAAAGGCAGGAAAGCATGGCAGCTGCCTGTAGTCCCAGCACGAGACAGCAGATTGCCCTTGGGAAACTGGCCAGCTAGACCAGCTGGAATTGGGGAGCTCCGTTGAGAAGCCCTCCGTCAGTAAATAAATGCAGAGCAATTAAAGAGGTCACCTGACACCAGCCGTAGGCCTCCATGTGCACACACATACACCTCCACACATGCAGAACCACATATACTGATGGATACACACCATACATGCATGCAAAAACAAATGAGCAGATAAAATTATATCATTAGAGAGAAAGAAAATGCAAAGTGATTGCTAAGCCCTTGTGTTTTTCTCTCTTCTGAGACACCTGTTTCATAGCTCCCAGTTCTCTGAGCCTGGGCCCTGCGTAATTCTGAAGAACAGAGGTCCAGCAAACGGGAAAATTGTATCCGTCTGTATCGTCAGTACTGAGTACTAAGCCTTGTCAACCTTGTACAGGCTGAAAATAAGTTCCTGTGGAAGACTGGGAATCTAAGTGAAAAGGCAGATACCAGTCACCAAAGAAAGGCAGTCATTGTCTAGCGTGAACTTGGGCATGTATGCAAAACACTTCTTCATCTGACTCTCATTTTTGTGGAAAGCTGCTCGCGGAAACTTTTAAATCAAGTTTGGATTTTTAATTGTCACTTAAAAGACTTACAAAACTAAAATATGTGGTGACTTCCATATAGCAGTCATTTAGTTTGCATATTTTTATTTTTAATTATGTGTCTGTGTGTGTGTGTGTGTGTGTGTGTGTGTGTGTGTGTGTGTGTGTATGTGTGTTGGGGGGGAAGGGCTGTGTGTGACAGGAGTGCGGGTGCAGCTACAGGCTACTAGAGGGTGTTGGATCTCCTGGAGCAGGGGTTACAGGGAGCGTGTGCTGCCTGATGTGGGTGCTGGGAACCAAATGTGGATCCTCTGCGAGAGCATTCCCTTAACCACAGACATCGCCCTAGCCTCTGATATGATTGCCAGTGACTTTTAAAAAACAGATCTTCATGAGCCAACAATGACAAATCAACTAAATTTTCTTCAAAATAATAAATGTAGCATAAAATACTTGTAATGAAGTCTTGATTTGGAATATCAAAACCACTCTTGTTTTACCTTTTTCATCTAAGATGACTTGGGTTGTATTCAGAATAATGAGCAATTGGTCTTAAAACTAAAACTTAATGGAACCGAAGAACACTGAATTTAAAGCATCTCTAGTAAACATTAGGAATAACCGATTTGTTTATCTACGAATATAAAATTTGCCTTACTAATTGGAATTACTTAACAAAATCTAACAATTAGTCTGAGTTAAGTACTAATAACATACACTAGACCTACTTTTCAAAATGAATTAATGATATCATAACTTTATTTATATAAATGTTAGTGCTTCCCTTTCTACACTGACAATTTCAGCACATAAACATGTGTTTACGCTCAGGGCTGGAACCATAGCTCAACTGCCAGGCTGCCTAAAGCCCTGGGTTCCAGCCCAGACATGATGGCTCATCTGTAATATTAACACTTTGAAGGTGGAAGCAAAAGAATCAGAAATTGAAGGTCATCCTCAGCTACACAACAAATATGAGGCCAGTCTGGGCTACTTGAGACTCCACTGCAAAAAAAAAAAAAAAAAAAAAAAAAAAAGAATTTATTTATATTCTACTTTGGTTGGATAGTTATTTTCAGTTGGATATGTGTAGAATTAGGGATTAGATTGGCTAACATGGGTGACATCATTGGCCATTTGTAAGACTGATTGGATGAACTGAATGAGAGACTCAACCCTGTCTGTTCAGGTCACACAGCCTTGTGATTGTATGCAGTTCTGTAGAGACTGTGGGTCTGTAAAAAGCATGTCTTCTGGTCATTCTTTCTGAGGGATCCAAGGAGAGCAGGCCAGCTGGAACTTCTTGGTATGAATCCATCAACTGATTGACAGCACCTACATATTCTTGCCCCAAATATATTGTATGAGCAGCATATTGTGCAGTCTAGGCTATCTCAGAAAATCTATACTCATTTCTTGATTCCAAATGTGAAGGTCCCCCTTAAACCCGGCAGACTCCTGGAAGGATTTACAGGGAAAATATAACAAGACTGATTTTCTAACACGTGTTGGACACACAGCTCACATAAACCTCTGCGCAGCTTCTTGTAGATTTATCGAGGTGGTGCGAAAGGATTCTGCCTGCCGACTGCTCAGTATGACTCTCCTGTTTCTGAGTTATGTCAGGTACACAGAATCATTCCCAACCTCTCTCTGGAGACCATAGCTGTTGCCTTTAAATCCTCAATTTGACACTTTTCTGCATGGTTATTAGGGCTTTTAAGAAATGTATCAGGACTCTCAGCTAGCCTAGGGAAAGTGATATTCCCAGAGACCATCGCCTAAGCAGGACAGCATTAGCGGAATGTTTGGTACTCCGCGTTTGGGGACCGTTTCATGAAATGTTGCTATCTCTGAAATGAGGACTGTGGAGACGAAAGGGCTTTGACAACTTATTTGTAAATTTTTTCAGAGATGTTTGTGGGACTATTTTAAAAGTTGGTTTATAGGATGGCATTTTCTTCTTGTTTTCCTCCCTTCTCTATCAGTTGGTTGGTGGTAATCTCTTTAATGCTGCTTGTGCCCTCTGTCTGTCCATTCCTCTTTTTATTCCGTAGGTAAGCCATGTAGGCTGTAGACTATTTGGGCACTGATGGTGGCCCATATCCATCTGTTACATTTACTAGTCACCCAGACAGGTACCATTTGGTACAATTTTACCAAACTCCAACTTGATGAGAAAAATGAGTTTATTTGGCTTGCTTTTAGGGTACCGGGCAAAGGGTAACTGACAGGAACGTGCTTGAATCAACCCTGGTATAGATGATGGCCTCAGCATCCAAAATACAGAGTCAAACACAGGCGCAGAATCATGCAGCACACAGCTTATTATCTTTACGGGAATAGGTGTGGTCATAGATGCCGGTACTTCTGAGATACAAATTAATTATCTTTGGCAAATCAGACAAAATGACTTTTCCCCAAGAGGAAATAGGTAAGGGGAGAGGACAGAAGCAAGAATTTTAAATTGTAGAAATCTCTTGCACATGTTTTATGTACATGTGTTTAAAGGATAAATTACTTAAAGAGAAGCACTATTCTCCCTGGGGAAAGCCCTCAGTGTTTTAAGACATCCCTCCTGTCTTTGTCCCTCAAGCTTCCTTAATCTTGCTGCCCCATGAAGCTACTTCTTTTTCACATGGGTTCCTGTTGGGGACATTTGGCTCAGAAGATACTGGCGATACTTTTATGTTTCTGGACTTATTTTCCAAATCTTTTTTTTTTTTATTTCTAGAGCTAAGCCATTTTGTTTTTTTTTTAATTTAAAAACTTCTCCCATAAAAGTTTGTATTTGAGATCAAATATATTTATAACATCAGAATTATAATGAAGTTCTAAAACATGTCCTAAAAAAGACTTGACTTTCACTTTGAATCCAGTAGTTTCCCTACTTTTATGGGTTTTGTTTTATATTATAAGTATAATATAAAATATATTTATACTCACATATAAAACATAACTATGCATATAACTATAATTAACATTATATTTATATTAAATATAAATATATTTCTCTTAATTATATATATTTATATAAATTTATATATTTTATTTATGGATTTTGTCTATAGTTTTTTGGATTGAGAACTTTATACTTGCATAGAATGTGTTTTTATGGAGTCCACTCCCACTTCCCTCCCCTTCAATTCCTTTCCTATCCCCAACACCACGATTTCCTTGCAATTTCATCTGTTCTTTTTTAAACTAACAGAGTCCACTTAGTGCTGCTAGTATGTACATGGGTGTAGGGCAATCCACTGGGGCATGGGTATCCTCTCAACAGTCACATACCTGAGAAAACCTGATTCTCCCTTTCCCAGCAGCCATTAGTTATTCATAGTTCTTAAGCTAGGGATTTCCTGACTGCCTTCCTCCCTGCCATCCTGAGGTGTTTGTCTGGCTTGGTCTTGGGAAGGTCTTGTATATAGAATAACAATCACCCTTAGTTCATGTGTGCATGTACCCTGTTGTGTCTGCAAAACACTGTCTTGCTGTAGTCATCCATTACCTCTGGCTCTTACTGGCTTTCTTCTCCCTCTTCTGAAATGACCCCTGAAACTTGTTAGTTTGTGTGAGGGTCTCAAGTAGTCCTTGTTGACCTCAAACTCACTATATAGCCAAGGATGACTCTGAACTTTTAATGGTCTTCTGATCTTCCTGCCTCTACCTCCCAAGAATGGGGATTAGAGATGTATACCTCCGCACATTGTTTACCTGGTGCTGGGGATGGAAGCTGAGACTTTGTGCATACCAGGCCAGCAGTCTTCTAGTACAGCCCTAAATGGTTTTTCGTCATGCAGTGAGCCCTTACTCTTTGTACCAATTTGTCACTGCAACAGGATACCCCAGAGTCTGTGTTAGAGAAGGGGCAATGAATACAAGACTCATCATGCTCCCTCAGCACCTGAATATTCACGGTGGGATAGTTTTTCTTCCCATTGAAGCCACCATCATACTTGCCTGATTCATGTCTTTCTCCTACCTCTGGGCCATTGGTACAACTTGTGCCTTCTCTATTTTATTAGCAGAATGTATGGGAAATGGTGATGTTTCTATAAATATTAAAGGATAGGTATCCCTTCCTAGGAAAGATAAACCCAAAATATTATGGCAATTATAAATATGCACAGCACTGGACGTGGTGGCACAGGCCTTTAATCCCAGCACTTGGGAGGCAGAGGCAGGCGGATCACTGTGAGTTCGAGGCCAGCCTGGTCTACAAAGTGAGTCCAGGACAGCCAGAGCTGTTACACAGAGAAACCCTGTCTCGAAAAACCAAAAGTAAATAAATAAATATGCACAGCAATTTTATGAATAACCAAGCAACTCATATAAGAATGCACAGCCAGGTGTGTGTTAAATACAGAACCCCAAATAAAATAAGCCTCATAGTTATTATGCCTGTATTTCTTTTAAAGGTTTGTCACTGTCCCAGAGATAACTTCTTTAGAGTTGAATTTGGGGCTAGAGAGATGGCTCAATGTATAAGGGCACCAAGCCTGATGACCTGAGTTTGATTCTCAGGTTCCATACAGCAAACGGAGAGGACTGGCTCCTGCAAGTTGTTCTCTGACCTCCACGAGCATATTATGAAAACATCCTCTCCCCCATGCATTCAGAATAAGCATAACTGCAATGAATTTGAATTTTAAATCCAAACATTTTAAAAATAATGCAAAGCATATCTACCTAGTATTTTGCATTACATCCTTAGCTCTGGGATATCACAACTTGAAATATCAGATTGTCGGTTTTAGATTATTTTAGGTGAAAAATTTAGGTTCTGAGTTACAGCTGATATTTAAGGATTTTTGTATTCTTCTCAGTATGTAGTTTCTCCCCAAATAAATTTGGCTTCACAGTAACTAATTATCATATTGGATCATTCTAGCCAAGCCAAGAGTTTATTAAACTCTTCTGCAGATAAAAGTGCCAAAGATAAATTAACGACTGTGGTAACAGCCGGGATTTCTTGCTTACAAGAAAAATAACTTGACATATTTTTTGACTCCATGATTGGTCTACATTTCCAGGATATAAATTAATCTTTAGAAGATCCTTTAAAAAATATCTTCCCCAGACACTTCACGTATACATCAAGTTGGCTGTATT
Organism: Lophiomys imhausi; assembly: GCA_907164525.1. NCBI lineage: Eukaryota > Metazoa > Chordata > Mammalia > Rodentia > Muridae > Lophiomys > Lophiomys imhausi. Next base: position 61,411 of record CAJQZJ010027724.1, on the reverse strand, counting down.
AGCAATCGAATCACAGCCCTGTAACTCAGAGGTTAGCAATTGCTTATTGTGAGTTGCACAGCAGCTCTGGCTCTCATTTAGGTCAGCCTAGGATTGCTGATGCATCGAATGGTACGGGCCAGGAATGATGGATGGTGAGCTCTGATGCCCATCCCTAAGTGATCGGGAAGATTGAAGACACACAGTTCACTTAAGCTTGCTTACTATTACATCAAGTAATCAGTTTGATAGGCAAGCCCCACTCCGTGTCATCCCACTGACTGTCTACAGGAGCAGCATTTCAGGACTTAACAAAAAACACATCTGAAGAATGGTGTTCAGGGCGACTGTGCCATGACTGGATTCATAGGTGATGTGAGGACTCAGCTCACACCTGTGATGGGGGCCTACTAATGATGGAAAGGAGGACCTGATTTTCTTCATTGAACAACTCAAAGTGGGTATCGCAGAAATTATAAGTGAACAATGTGAACATGTTTCTTTTAAACTTTACTTAGACTGGTAATGAAAAGACTGTCAAATAATGTCACGATTTATGCCCCACTTCCAATTTAAGAAATGAACCTAACTGATAACTTGAGAAAGATTATTCTCCAAAGGTCTAACTTCCCTATGACTGGCTGATTTGTGGATATGTCATTTTATGAATCACATCAGACCAAAGTTCACCACATACAATTAGCACCATCTTTCTGGCTATTGCTCTGTGAGGTAGGAAATTCCATCCTAAAAAAATGATGAGGAAAAACCAAGTATGTATTTTAAATTATCTATTTTGCACCAAGGGCATAAATCACCAAGATAAATCCAACAAAATGCCCTTGCCTTCAGTGTTTCAGATGCTGCAATTTACGACCTCAAGCAAAAATGTTTGGTGCAATAATTAGCTACTTCTTGAGAGGACTGAGTTACTTGGGGAGGATAGAGCCCGGCAGACTTGAAGTTGTTCATTATCGTCCTTTTATCTTCTAAACAATACCATAATGTTTCTTTGACTTCTAGAATATTCACACAGCCAGTAGCCAGGCACCACATCTAATTTTAACTTTGTGGAGAAAAGAAAGCTCAAGTTCATTTGTCTGCCAGGAAGCTCTTGTAGCAGGGGATGAAAGTCGCTCCCTCCTTGAAGTTTGGTTTTTGGTTCTAATGACAGTCGTTGCTATTGATTGTTATGCTCCTCTCTTCCTCCCTGCTTTCATGCATAACATTTGGTTTTCACTTAAGAGATCTGTGGATGCTTGTAATTAAGGGAGCCACTAGACAGCATCCATCACTGTTAATCCAGCATCCTTGAACCTTGGTTCTTTCAAGCTCTCTGATATAGTGAACCTGTTTTGTTTTGTTTTGTTTTGTTTTGTTTTTTAAGTACGAGGATGGCAGACCCTTATTTTAAGTCAATGGTTGGCTAGCCAAGTCAATGGTGTGCATCAGGAAGTGGCCAGATATGGAGCGAGGGGCAACCTCAGTCTGGGCCATAATAAAGTAGCTGTTCATCTGTGGTCAGAGAGCACCGTGGAAGACCTTGAATTCCTTCACTGTATTTTGCAGAAAACCATCAGACAGCTTCGCATCTTGTCCATCAGGGATATCAACCACCACCATTTGGTGCTGAAAGCTTTCCTGTTTGACTCTGTTTTTTGGGGTTTTTTTCCACAGACAATTCAATAACTTGTCTGTGGAGCTGTGATAAATGTCCTGTGTACATCTAAGCTGCCTCTTTAATACTGACCTGCATTTCAACTTGTAATAATTGCACATACCAATGGCTTTTTATTTATTTGTAATGACTGTCCAGTAGACTTACCATGTTTATTTCTCATGTCTCTTCATGGCAGTGCTGCTTGCAACAGCTTGGCAGCCGACTTCTGATATGGCAGATTTGCTCAATACAAAAACCGTCGAGTTCAGAGACCATGATTGACAGGATGCCACATAGAACCAGAGCCTGTGCGTACTCCTGATGATCCTACTGCTCCCTGTCTGATCACCATTCATCAGCCCACAGTTTCAGACATCAGTTTCATGACTGCATACTGTGGCCATTGGAAGGGAAATTTGGTAGTGGTGTTGTCCCCTTGTGTAAGCGTGGCAGTCAGGATCACCTCCTTTTTGGAGCAGGATTCCTGGTTTCTACTAACAACACCTATTATGGAGTTATTATATCCAATGAATAACTTCTTATTTTGAAAGAAGGAGGTTCTTTCAGATCAGGTTGGAGGTCAATGACAGAACACATAAAGCAAACTGGCATTGCAGCTGTTTTTGGATGAATTTTGCTTGCAAACGCTGCAAGTGAAAATGAGTCTATTAGGGAGGGGGACTGGTGTCTATCTGCTCCCTAAAAATTATTTTCTAAGACTTAGTTTTAAACTTTTTATTTAATACAAATGTGTATGTATGCATGTGTATATACCAGGTACCATGTCAGAATAGGGAATGGGATACCCTGGAACTGGGGTTATACTTGTTTGTGAACCACCAAGATGCTGGGACCTAAACCCAGATCCTCTTCAAGGGAAGTAAGCCCTCTTAATCTCTAAGCCATCTCTCCAACCCCCAGAAGTTCTATTTTCCGAAAGGAAACTTGTATTTTTTTTTTTAATTTGAGCATTCTTTATACTTTGTCATCATTCAATGTCATTTGTATGGAGAACAGAGACAACTGACTCTGTTCTGGGTAGAAAGGAGGGGTGTATATAAATGATATAAGCAAAATCCTTGTCTTCCAATCAAAAGGGGGGAAAGTATTCTCATCCAAGAGTACAATGTGGCAGTTCTGCAACCTAAGCACTTCAGCTGATGCTGAGTCATGCATTGAGACACTAACTCAGTACTCTGTTCTTCTGCACACCTGAGACACTAAAACTCAGAGACTGAGGATTTCATACATCCATGTAAAGGGAAAACCATAGAAGTAGGTGCTGAGGAGACATGGTGGGTGAAGATGAGAAGTGATGGCTAGCACCCAGGGTTGTCCTCTGACCTCTACATACACACCATGGCCAGCACAGGTCCGCACTGCACACAGGAACACTGGGATGCTTGAAGGTTTTTTTTTAAAGCAGTGTGTTCCTTGGATTGAAAAGTCATTCAAAAAGTTTAATGGAAAGTCTTTTATTCTGTAATTATTTCTTTCACTGTTAAGAGTGAAATGAAAGGAACTTACTATTGACAGCTTAAGTCAGAATTCACCGGCTTCATCCATTGTGTCCACTGGGAGAAAAAGGATCCCATGTTCTCCAGAATGATATAGAGTAGGCTCTGGAATATTTTCTAGTATCATCTTCCATAGAAACTTAGTAGATGGTAACTTTATTGAATTCATAAATCAGAAATCAATCTGCCCTTGCTTTGAGAGTAGACTTTAATAGATGCTGAATTGTAAATCATCATGTTGAGAGACAATCAAATACTGTCTTCTCCTCCTTTTCTGCACCCTTAAGCCATTCCCTCCAAGATCAAAGATGCAGGGTAGCATCTTTTCAATGCTATTGAGTAGAGTTGCAGTTGTCCAGTGAAATTTGATACACAGTGTTTGCCTACAAGCCAAATTTTCAGAACTTGATTTAGATTTCTAAAACTTTATTTTTTCACAATTTCATACATGTACAGTGACCTTGATTATAACCCCTGACACCCTCTCTTACTCCCTTCCCTTCCCATTGAACCCCTCTTTTTGATTATTGGCTTTGTACCTTATATACTGGGCTACCTCATTTTCTTCTTATACTTCTAATTTTTCTCTGTTAGAAGAGATACAGTCTATTGGAGTATGCAGAAATCTGCTAGGTAATAGGAACAGGCGATATCAAATTGAGTGTCAAGTATAATGTTTAAAATGTTGGCAATTAATGATCTACTATTAAAAGATAATTGCCACCAAGGTTGGATGAACCTGTAAGCTGTAGATTATAGGATAAGTGTTGAGGAGGTGGAGCTGCATCATTTGAGGTCTCAGGAGACAGTGGACTCAAGTCTGTCTGTGGTCCTGCTGTGGCTGCTATTTCAACATCGATAGGTGGGAAGTCCTCTGTACCCAGTATTTACTAGAATCCTGGTTCAGAAGAGTAAATGTTCATTCACCAAGATCATTGCTGTTGTTCAAGATAGTTATCACAAAGGTAACAGGCTGCTTCCTCTCTGCCTTCTTATACCACCCAGGCTCTGATTGTTTTCAGGCCCCACACTTACCAAAGTGAAGGTCTTGAACCAGTAAAAGAACATTTGCCTCCTCATGTTCCTTTAGCTCAGGCCAGGGGACTTTGTTTACTGAGGACTTCTAGGAGACTTATCTCCCCTTCAGGAGTCCCCAGCTCCAACAGTGATACATGGAGGGATTTCTCACAGTCCAGGCTCAGCAAGAGGTCACTACCATACAATAGTGATCCCCACCACAGGATGGAACAGGGAACCTGGGGACCCTTGATGGATGGGGTAGGGATTTGTCATTTGAAAATTTGCTATGGAAGGAGATGTCTGTCATGTCTCTAGAAATGTGCATTTGTGTATGTGGGAAATTCTTCCTTAGATGGAGACCAAAGCTTGAAGTCCAGGTCTGCTTTTGATGTAATTTTGGTTAGCTTCTTTGAACTTCATTTTCTTTATCTAAAATGTAATAGGAGTAATATAAATTAATATGCAGATCTTTTAAATTATATACAAACATCAGGTGCTTTGAATTATCCCATGGCTCATGAAAGCCTTGGAAATTAACTAGTAGGATTTCCTTCACTTAAGGGGGAGGAAACTGGGGTTAGAATTGCTGATGCCACATTCCTGTCTCGTCCATGGGACTTGTCTCTCATGACCTCACCCAGGTCTCTTTCTATAATATCATAAAAATGTTCCACATAGCTGCTTCTTCCTGATGCCTAGCTTTTGAAAGATTTTGCTCATTAGTCCAGGCATTGATTCTTTCTGGGTTCATATACAGTAGGAGAAATCACCTGAGCACATCATTCCAAGCTGTCCAGACCAAGTACTGACATTGGCTGTCATTTTATTCTCTCCTTTTCCCCCTCTTCATCTCCCACCTTCCACCCTGTTTCTCAGACAAGGTCTCACAATGTACTGTGCAGTTCAAGCTGATTTTGAGTTTGCAATTCCATCTCAGCCCCTAGAGTTCGACTGTAAGAGTATGCCACCACATCCACCTGAGTGTTCTTTTGTTCTTATTGTCATGCTGAAAGATGCACTGCACTTGTTTCTCTAAGTTAGTTCGAAGGTTCAGGAAAAGCCATCAAACAATGTGCATGGCATGATGGTCCCTGTTTGTGATCAGAGAAGGAACTTGGTCACAATAGGAAGTGTTTGCTCTGACTACAGTTCCGCTGCCTCTTGGCATCTGTGCTCTCTGGAAAGCCCAACGTAGTAAGAGCCAATAACATAAATTACCTTGAAAGCGAAGTTTGTTATTCTAGCCAAGTCCAACTTGGCAATGGCCATTATTTAATTGTTTAAGCCAAATTTATACCTTCAATAAGACTTCTTTTTCTTTTATACTACTCAAAGTAAAACACTTTTTTCAATATTACTTTAATAATGTAAATTCTTCATTCAGGATATTGCATGTGTATGTGTAATATATATTTATGTGTGTATTGTGTGTGTGAGATACATGAATAAATATGTATTGCACGTATAATGCATGTATGTGTACTGTGTAATATATGTGTGCATTCTGTATGTGTAATGTGTGCACATTGCATGTGTATGTTTGCATTTTATATAACTCATGTATATTTATCTTGTGTTGAATGCATTAATATGTGTATTGTGTTTGTAATACATGTAAATATATATGTTGTGTATGACACTATATGTGTGTTATGTGTGTGATGCATATATGTGTATGTTGTGTGTGATGTTTGAGTATGTGTGTTATGTGTGATGTGCTCACATATAAATATACTCAGCATGCATTATACTAAGAATTTATATTTTATTATATCCTATCTTCATGCTGCATTCTGAGGCAAGTCATATAACACCTATAATAGTCTGTGGACTGTAAGAGCCTGCTGCCAGAGATTTGATTGTTTAAGAGAACACATTTGGACCACCAGAAAGGTCTCTTTGTTCTTTCCCAATGCAATTATATTTCTTCTTTGAACTTTTATCAGCCTGGGCAGTTTACAGGCTGGATTTACCAGATAATTGCCAGTGTGGTGCATAGCCAGCCTTTCTCACATGGATGCCTGGGTGATGTGGGTGACAGTTGATGAGCCAGTGCCATCCATCCATGCTGAGGGACACCTCCTAACCGTCACCCTGCTGATCTCCAGACCTCAGCCTAGGCAGTCTTTTAGAAAAGCTTTGGTGAAGTAACAGATTTGGGGGTGGTGGGGAACTGGCTTCATGGAAGCATGATGAAAACTAAGGAGGAAGGACATGCAAGTCCTTTGTTCTGAAACAGTCTCAGCCTATGCTGCAAAGTTCTACTGTTTAAAGCATCACCAAACTCCTTAGATGGATTCTGAACCTCTCAGCCTCATTATGGAACTGCTGGTAAAACATTTTCCCCAGGGGATCACACACACACACACACACACACACACACACACACACACACACACAC